>QVNW01001333.1:0-15661 GCA_014825475.1 Pseudomyrmex flavicornis | reverse complement strand
TTTTTTTTTTTTTTTTTTCGTTTCTTTTTTTGGCAAAGAATCTTTTGATCGCGATTGACAAGTCCGTTCGAGCTCATCTCGCTATATCGCTCTGCGCGAATCGCAACACACACGTGCGGACTGCATGTGTCTCGTCGTGTAAACGACGGAAGATATAAACCGGTGATGTCTAGAAATTGCGTTTCCTCTCGATTGCGAAAACGCAGTTATTCCCCGCGCGGTAATCAGAACGCGCTCACAACTCACGCATATGGCGCGCCCTTTCCCCCCCCCGTCCCTTTCATAGAGCGCGAATTCCCTTTACGGGAGAAATTGCGATGTTTCGCCGCGAATTGTGTGTCTGATATCGCGCGCACTCAATAAATAGAAAGCTTAAAAAGGGATTTGTACTAACTGCTCCGCGCGTAATAACGTCCACGTGCGACGAATGAGAAAATAAAATCGCGCTTCTCAGAATCCTTGCCTCATTTCACTGTTGTGTTATTATTATTAGCGCGCGCGCAATCAAATGTTATTTATTGTTTTGCGCGCTCTGTATTCATTATAGAGTTGCATTATTAACGCAGCGACAAAATACTTGTTTGCGCTCGTTCTTATTATTCCACCGACGACGGAGCTCGCGGGGGAGGGGGTGAGTTTCACGGCGTGAATCGCGCGCTGGAATTACGATAATATCGGGTAACATTGTCGTCGACCGCCGGAGTTCTTTCGGGCTTTCGGATCGGGAAAACAATCCCGTCAAAAACCGTATCGTCGCAGAAAAAACGTGAAAAAAAAAAAAAAAAATAGAACCCACGAGCTCGCTTAATTGAGCAAATCGGTTGTCTCGTTTTTCTTTCCGCGCGTCCGATTTTCCAGAGCTGTGTTTTGCGATGCGAAACCGTTCAATGCGCGCCATGTCACACGCGAAAACTACCAGCTATAGTTCAAACAGAGCGCGCGGTCTTTTCTTTTTTTTTTCGCGATTCATATTTTCTCGAGTTCAAAGAGGAATTTTGTTTTTTTCTCTCTTTCTCTTGCGCTCGCGCGCGCGGGGTCCTCTTCCCACGTCTCAATATTTCTTTCGTTTCCCGCGATGGCTACAAGACGCCACTAGACCCGTGGGAATTCAATCCCGAATGGCTTTTTACAAATGTAAATTCCTTATCAAAGTTGGAGTCGGATTACAAATTCGGAAGGAGGCGAAGTTTCCGCAGTCGCGTCGTTTCCTCCCAGCGGAGGAACGGGAGCGATGGGTGAGAAGGAAAGGCCAGAGTGGAACGGGCGTTGAAAGAAGGCCGAGGGGGTGTGAGAGGGAGAGAAAGAGAGAGTAGGATCGGTGGTAACCAAAGAACTTATGAGAGGTGAGTCACGAGCGCCGTCGCGGCTACCTGATATGCATAATAGCGTCTGATTCGAAATTTGCATTCCTACCTGGGCGAGTCCTCGCCTCTCGCCTCGAAACGTCACCGCGGGTTACACGACCGGGGTCGAGGATTGCATCGGGGGAACTGTGATACGAGCTGAGCGCTCGAGGAATCCCTTACTTTGTATTACGTGCGATTGAACTGATTTAATGCGCATCCGAAATCAGGACGTTCGCGCGTCGCAACTGCTGTTAATGTTTAAATACGTCGTCGCGCGAGAGAGAACTCGGGATGGGACTTTTAGGTGTTTCTCGAAAAGAGAGAGAGAGAGAGAGAGAGAGAGAGAGAAAGAGAAAGACACACACAGACGCATCAACGGACGCGATTGCGAAATGTTATCACGTTTTCGCTTTTCGTCTGGCGTCTCGCGTGATGGCTATAAGCATTTGCTCAAAAATACATGCCATAAAAGCCCAAAAGGATAAAAGTTTCCCGTTCGTATAACATCAGAATTTATTTCCAAGTGCCGGAAACGCGAGAGAGGGAAGACGCGGTTTCCTTGGGATATGTACACACTTTTTTTCCGGGGCAAGAAACTTTCTAAGCATTACCGTTAGGAATTTTTGCCGAAGTCATAGACCGAACTAATAATACTCGCGGAAAGAAATTGAAATGGCTGCCGCGCGCGGAATCTCTTTCCAGGACAGCTGTAAGAGAGAAAAATCAAAACGTACGTATCCTCCGAGCTGTAGCGCGGAGCGGTCGAGAATTAAAAGTTTGCGAGATTGCCTTTGTAAATCTCGCGAACGTAAAACCATTACAAAATATTTCGCCGACTGCGCGCGGAACCTCTTTTTCGCCGAGCGAGGGAGGAGGTAAAGAGAAGAAATGAAATCTCGCGATTTTGCACACGGCTGTGTGCGAAGTTTTGTTACGACGGAGAAACGTAACGATGAAAACCGATTGTTAGAGAATCGGCTCGAGGGTTCCATCTCGTCGGTGGAATTCATCTTCTTTACGGCGCGCAATATCTCTTGCGATTAGCTTTTGCGAAGTTAGCGCGCGGCGCACAACGTTACGACGGATAGACTGTGGGTTCGCGTTTATATGGCGGACACACTGGAGATTTGGCAATTATGCCGGAGGTAGATAACGGCGACCGAGCTCGTATCTGCTGCGGTTGTAGCGGTGGAAACGCGGCGGTGAGTCCGGATGAAGAGAGAGAGAGAGAGAAAGAGAGAGAGAAAGAAGGACAGGGTTTTCGTCCTCGTGAATATTAGCGAGTTTCCTTTGCGTGCGCGCAAAGAACTCGCGCGCTACGGAGACGTGGGAGAAACAAACTCTCGCGAATTTTTCGAGCACCGTGTTATTATCGGCCGTCGTGAAAATTTGACGACGCTGCAAATGGCAACGTGCGCACAATGGAAACGAAAAATTTCGGCGCGCAAAACGTCCGCTTGCGAAAAGCTTCGTGTTTACGCGTCATAAAATCCTCTCTTCAAACTTATCCGGCGGCAAACTTATGCCCGAAGCTGCTCAAGGTGGTGATTCACTTTCGCGTATTTGCGTCGCGCGACTTCTCGCATGCGTAGCAGCAGATTCGACGTTTTATGTCGCGTTTAAGTAGCTGCGTCACGCAGTTTTTCGTGTATATGCGCAGTTTTCTCTCGTCATTTGCATCTTCAGACGATTCGACGAACAATAACGTCCCGAAGGAGAAAATTTCGCTGTATCCAGCGCGCGCGTGTGTGTAGATACATCTTCGAAATACGTGCTGGCACTTTTATCGCGTCTGGTTTTGTTGCTCCACCTTGGGGATCCATTTCTTTCATTCGCCAATTTGAGAATCTTTCTCCGAGCGCGCGAGAGAGAGAAAGAGGAGAGAGAGAGAGAGAGAGAGAGAGAGAGACTATATCGATCTCGCGGGATGAATTCTCGCGGAGTCGAAGTGGCTTTTGTCGAAAACGGTATCCGATATCGCGCGATACACTTTAGTTCCCGACGCGTTTTAGCTGAAATGGAGGGAGAGAGAGAGAGAGAGAGATAGATAGATAGATAGAGAGAGAGAGAAAAAGAGAGAGAAAGAGACCGAAGTCGCGATTACATCGCGGCAAGAGGACAAACACATATATACGGGCGATACTTATTGGCACATCGGTTATCCGAGCTTGTGCAATTCATTAGATTCTCTTTGCAAATTCATTCGGGCACGGCTCTCTCGCGTGTTGTCCGATATTTACCGTGACGAGGGGAGGAGCCGCGCGAATAATCGATAACGAGCTCTCGTCGAAAAGTCCTTCTTCCTCCGATTTCGTTCTCATCGATCTCTTTTCTCGCGCGCGCGGTTTTCTCCTCTCTCTCTCTCTCTCTCTCTCTCTCTCTCTCTCTCTCTCTTTTCTTCTTCAACTACTTTCCCAATGTTTCGCTAACTTCGCTATTGTGCTCTCTGGATCTTTTTCCCATTCGGAGTTGTTTTATTTTTTTTTGTGTTTTTCTTTTTTTTTTTTTTATCAACGGTGATTGAGCACAGAGTAAGTTGGTAACGTATTGACGAACGAGACGGAGGGAAAATGAGAATGTCACGCGTCTCTCACTGTTGCCGTATATTTAAACGTCTGTGTGATGTCTCGGTGACGATCTCGTCGTCGCCGCCGCCGCCGAATCGTTTCCTTTTCACCGTCGAAGTCGAAGTTTTCGCGCGCGTTTCTGTCGCGTCGCGCGCGGGGAACCGTTAAACGTCACGACGCGAGCAGACAAGAGAGGGAAAGAAGAGCTATTGTAAGGGAAGAAAGAGAAGAGGCGGAAGAGCGAGGCAGGGGCGACGCGCGGTGGCGCGGAAGTTTTCGCAAGATCGTATAAAGGAGGAACTGCCGCGGTGCACAGGAAGGAAGAGACTCCGCGGACGGGGAGAGAGAAGGGCGGAAGAAAAGATGGAGAGAAGAAAAGCAGAAAAACAGATTTGGAGGATCCGGCGAACCGTTTCTGTGTACGTGAACGGCGCGAACGATGTGTGTAGGTGTGTGTGTGTGCGATGTTCGCATGTGCGGCTGTTGGTTGCGCGCGTGTTATATCCGCGCTACGACGGTGCTCCGCGTCTCTTTCTCGCGTCCTTCATTTATCTCCCTTACGTGTGTTAGCCGGGAAAGAAAGTTTCGGACGGTCCACTTGGAAATTTAGCGTGACTTTTCTCTCGACGTATGCGTGTGTGTTTCGTGTTTTATGTAATCACGTTTCGCGGGAAAATATGAGGGTTTTCGGGGAGTGACGTTGAGAGCCGTTGCCGTGTCCTGCGAGCCCTAGACTGCCGGGACCTCCAACGTGTGCGCGCAAAGAGCCGCGAAGAGAAGGTTGTCACGAACTATCTCCGCGATTCACGCACCGAATAATTCAATGAAATCAGGATGTGCACTCGAGCGCGAAATTACCTCGAAGAAGTGTGTGAGAGATAGCGAAAGAGAAAGAGAGAGAGAGATGGGCGGGAGAGAGAAAACGACGTCGCGTTGAATAGGTCTATCCGAGAGAGAGAAACAGAGACGAGGGAGAGAGGGTGGCAGTCGTTTTAGTCGGTTACGACGACTTCTGGTAATCCCTCGCTTCGAAATCCTTAATTGTTCCTCGACTCGTCTCAGTTCCGATTGCTCGCGTCGTCGCCGAATTACGTTTCGCGCGCGCGCGCAGGCATTACTGACGCTCGTAACTTGACTGTTAGAAGATAGCGATATTAGAAGCGAGAGCGAAACTGGGTGGCCAAACATTCCGTTATCCGATATAAAATCATAATAAATCCGATTCGTGAAATTAATATTTCTCTTCGAGGAGAGTCTCTTCTCCTCGCGCGCGCGCTTTCTCGTTTATCTTCCGTTTTCTTAAGCGCGAAATAAATACGTAAAGGTAGATTTGTGAAACGGATGAAAGAGTATTTGTCAGGAGTCTTCAGGATAGATCTCGAGATATATCAAGACGCAAGAGAAAACGTTTTCTCTCGTCTCTTCTAAGAAGGCGCCGCAATTGCGGAGCGGGTGTTGTATCCTTTGTTGTTCAGGTCCGGGGGTGCTTCAAACGCGCCACGGTGTAGTACCTCGATACAAGCTCGCGCGCGCGAGAAGAAAAACCGCGAGACAGTGTGGAAATGATAGGAAAGTCTGGAAAAGCTCGAGGGAAGTAGAAGAAGAAGAAGAAGGGTCCTTTTCCTTGACTCGGGGTACGTCCGGCTTTTCACGAGCTTTTCGAGAGATCGCCGGGACGACCTCTCCCGCGAGGTTTAATGGATCGAAACTCGCTGAAAGTGAGCTCGCAGGAGGAGCAGCACGCGATACCGATATCGGAATACCGTGGAGCAGCGGCGACGACGACGCCGTGGTGCAAAAAGACTGTATAAGATGAGCCGAGATGGGACAGAAAGAGGAAGACGACAACGACAACGACCGCGAACGAGGACGACGAAGGAGGAAGTCTCTCGCGAAGACGAAATATATAGACGAGGAGAGAACGAAGGGAGAGGGAGAGGGAGAGGGAAAGAAAGGGGGAGATTCTTCGAGGTGCGAGTTTCCCCTCGAGAGTCGATTTCTGGGCGGCACCTAACATTTTTCTCATTAAATCGATCGCGGTGACACGCGGATAGACTCGTCTTCTTCTTTTCCTTCTTCTTCTTTACGCGCGCGCTCCTTTCCGCGCCGTCAACTCTTCCTCTTGTCTTTCTCTTCAACGAAAGAGAGATGTGCTTCTTCTCTCTTCGTTTCCGCGTACTCAACACCGATGTTTTTTCTCTCTCTCTCCTTCTCTCTCCGTTGCGAACGCGACGTCACTCGGTTTTTTCCTCTGAGTCCTTTCGTAATTTACGTAATCTTCCGGCCCCCGCGTGCTGCCGCTCCTCGTGCCTATATCCTTACGTTCCGCGCCGTTCCCTTCTACGGTTGCTTTTCGTTTTCTTATATATATATATCCCGGCTCTTTCTTCCGCCGTCCGTATCCCCCCGACGTTGCAGAGTGGATGAAAAAGTTTCCATCGGGCGTCGATGCCCTTCGAAATCCTCCGATCGATCTCACGGGACGAAACGCGATCGTAAAGCGGCTTTGCTCAGCAGCGACGGAGCTATATTTCGAGAGAGATGCGCTTCGCTAGCTGATTCGACGTATTCTCCGCTAATCGTTCGCTCGCGCGCTTATCAGAAAGCTTCGTTCTAAGCACGTAACTCTTTCTCAGTTTTTTCTTTTTTCTTTTTTTTTTTCTTTTTTTTTTTTGGAACATCGGGTCTTTCAGTTTATCAATTCACTCGCACCAAGTGAGAGAGATCATTTGTCTAAAATTTTATACATACGTACGTAGTTTTTATGTTGTGATTAATTCGATACAATTTTTTATGCCGCAGCTAGTTTTATTGTTTCTTTAGTTTTTCTCGAGAATGAACTGACCTTTTATTGAGTGCAAATAATAACGGAGAGTCGAAAACGTAATAGACAAAAAAGTTCGCAAGTCGATATCAATTAGTTTAACGAGCGAAATTTAATCTTCATTTACATACGTTGTATTCTAGCAAAATTTATAGAAAGAACGTATAAATATCGACTCGCGTCGAACTGAAACGGATAATTTGGAGAAAGTCGGAAAAACGGATCGGATTAGAGTCGATCATAATTTTACTTTGAATTTTGACGTCCATGTGAGATTTATTTTACCTCGAGAGAAGTGTTCCGAGAAATATTTCAGAAATGCAGTTTGCTCTAAATTTCTACATCTATCTGAGTGATAAAATAAGCGAGTAAAGTTGACTTCGGTGTACATCTGTGCTTTTATTAAGTAGAAATAATTTAAGACTTTTCTCTCTCTCTCTCTCTTTCTCTCTGAGAATCCAGCAGCTCTTTTAACAGTTTTCAGAGAGAGCAACCAGCAGCTTTTCTCGTCGTCGTTTTTTTTTTTTACATATTTGCTTACGCGCATGACGGAACTTTTTGTACTAACCGACTGTACTTCCGCTCTGAATATACACACGTACATATTATCTTGTTATCTAGAGTTACACGAAGAAGAAAGAAAGAGAGAGAGAGGAAAAAAATGAAATTTTTTACAGTAAAATTTAAGTGATACTCGTACATTTTGGATCCTCCTTCGGATTGTCGAGCGCGCGAAGGGCGTTAAACCACTTCGGCTCGCTTTCGAAAAAGTAGAGATAACGTCTCTGTGAGAGTAACTCGGGATGGAGAAAAATGCAGACTTTCAATTCAGAAAGTATATAGAGGCGAGGTCGAGCGGTGACGGCGCAAGGGCGGAGAGACGGTACTTAAGCGCTATTCATCCCCCGCGAGAGAGAACTTCGTTCGGGTAGGGGATGGAGGAGAGGAAAGGAATATTTAACGGAAACGAGACGATTTTAAAAAGGTCCGAACGATTCGGGTCACGGGACTTCGATGGCGAGTTAATGTTATATTACCGAGAGACTCGCGCGCGCCATTCTCGCGGTTCGGAAGCGGAAAAAGAGGCCAACGACGGCGCGAGGGAAGTGGAAAAGCCGGAGCTAAGATTCGGAACCGTAATTCCTGACTCCTTTTACCATTTCCCGGGTGCGCGTGCACCTTTCCAACCTTTGCGCGAGATGTGCTTCGTCTTCTCCCGTCGTTGTCGAAGCGAAACTTTCCGCGGGAACCCACAACTTCCCGACGTTTTACAAGGCCGACTTTACGATGAATTTTCCATTTAAACTCGCGCGGCGGAAACGACCGTCTGCAAAATTCGATGATCATTTCTAATTCGAATCATTTTCCAATTTGTCGCACGCGTCTCGCGCGACGGATGAGCACGTTTCTCTTGCAATTAGCTTTGAGACGTGTGTCTCGCGCGTTTAAACGCTACGTCGAGCGCGTGTCTCGAGCGATGCTGTCAGTAAACACGTAATCTTGTAAACGCTCGATAGAATTTCGCGAGCAACAATATTTGAGAAACGATTTCGAGCTAGGTATCGTTTTACGAGGTTGAGAATAAAACGTCACGGAAGTGTGCGCGTCGACTTCTCTTCTGATATCGGATGTTTCTTATCGATGTTCGTTATCGCGCGCCGGTGTGTTTATTTAATTACAAAAATCTGTCACACTTAAAATAATATCAACGTATTTCTGTATCAATCTCTCACGGGACACTGACGAGACAAGACGAGAAGAGTGACGTGACGCGCGAAGATGAGGAAAATATCTTTGTTTTTCACAGTTTTCGCGAGATTTTCCGGGGGAAAGATGAGACTCCGTAATCAAAAAAGGCGATGCGGTACAGTCGGACATCGCGTCGTCGCTTCTTTTTGTTTTGTGTCTTTTTTTTTTTTTGTAGCGCGAATATCTTCATAATGAGAAAGTTCAGCATTTCGGCGACGGGAAAAGCGCCAAAGAAAGTCATCGCCGCCGGGCGCGCATTAAAACGTCACGGCAAGACGTCGCGGTTCGTCGCGTCGTCGTCGTCGTCGTCGTCGTTTCGCGCATGTCGCGTCTCCGTGCATGTGTAATATATGTAGTCAAGGAAATGCGCGCGGAACGAGCAAACCTCATCGGAGAACGGGCGGCTGTGTAAAGAAAGACGAGAAACAATAGAGGATCCGCGCAGCGCCGTGTTCGGTTCGTGCACGTTGATATCGAAGTCGCGGAGTAAAAGTTTCATCACGGATCGGGAACGTGCTCGGTCGTCGCGCAATGCGGCTCGAACGAACGTACGTACGTCCTCCGAGGAAGTGTGCGCTTCGAAACTGGGACATTAACGAAATATACTGCGGAAACCTCTTACCGCGCCCGTTACTCATACTCGCCGAAAATTGGTGACGGCTTGATTTAAAAATACGCTGTCACGCTCGCCGTCTTGGTATATTATTCTTAATATTCGGATTCTGTGTGTTATATGCGCGCGCATCTCTCGTCGCGCGATACGAGGTCGTGTGATTACAGCGGTGTCGAAAAAAAAAAAAAAAGAAAAAGAAACGGCAGATATGACGACGATACGGAGTCGGACGTATTATCGGTTGTTGCCGCCGCCGCGCTGTTCCGCATTTGTGCCCGCGCTCTCTCGCTGGTACGCAATAAAAGATTAATCGAAGGGATTCTTCTGCGCGCAGGATACGATAGGAAACGACGGCTCCGTTCTCGATCGACGAACTTTCGCAAAAATAGCAAATACGACAGCGGCGGGAGGAGGTTTTGCTCGAGTTGTTCGCGCGCATTCAACTTGTCTCGAGGATTCGAAAGTTTATTGCTCGTCGTCGTACGTACGGCAACGCTCGAGCGACGAATCTAACTTTTATTAGCAAGTAATTTTTATTGTCTTACGTCTCGAGAGTCTTGTCGGCGAGGAAGGAGGTGACAACCGACTATTGACTACCGACTTGCAAAATAACGACAATTAGTAACGTAATAAAAGCGTTGATGTTTAGTTGACTCGATTAGCCGTGAATGTTTTCCGATAGAAATTTCGCGACAGAAAAAAGAAATCTATTCCGCTTCATCTCTTCTCCGGAGTTTCAGGAGGTACAATTGCGGACGCGTTTTTATCGAGCTTTTATGAAAACGAGTCACATCGCTGATCCCTCCGTGTTACGCGCGCATGCGCGCGATCGCGAGAGACTCTAATTTATCTGACTGAGATTGGACTTTGTATCCAAAATGGAAAAAAAAAAAAAAAAAGAAAAACGAATTGATTTTTTTGTGCTTTGTCCGTATAAGCCGGAATGAGTAATCGCGCGTCGAAACGATCGGCGCGCACCAGGTGACACGCTCCACAAATCATCGTTGCGTTTCCAAGTTGCACGTAGAGAGGGATGGGACGAGGGGAAGTGTGCAACCGCGCGGCAAACTATTGGACTGCGGCGTAACTGCGGACGTCAACAGAAATATTATGAGATTACATATAACGAGTACGCGTGCCCGCTTCATAATCCACTGAGTGCGCTTTCGCGTTTTCCGCCCACTCGAGAGCGACGCCGACGCGCGTGTAAAACAATGTGTTCGGCCGCGCGCTCGATCGCTACATCCGAGGGAGTGGGTTCGTATCCCACGGGGGATGGGAGTACCTACGTCTCGAGATTTACGAGAGTCGATCTTTCCTGGCCGAATCAAAGCAATACACAGGTACACACGCGCTAGTGCTCGCCGTGACTTTCAATTTGGTGAGTGGCGAATCTAATTTTCCGGCGTGGCCAGCGCGCGCGATCTTCTCGGTCGGCGGATTTACTTGCGCGCATGCTAGCGATGACTAATGTACTTAGTTTAAAAGGGTGGCCCGTGCTTCCGCAAATATGGAGAGAATCCGTCGCGGCTTTTCCCACGTCGAGCGTTGCCGCGCTCAGTCGGATTTTACTCGTCGCAATTACCGCGTTCATTTTTCATGTATTACACCGAGTTGTTTTCTTTGGTCGCGAGAGTTTTTTTTTTGTCGGCACGATGTCGTCTCGCGACAACAACCGGGAAACGTTGTCGGTTTTGTTGATTTTACTGTCGCGAGATTTAAAGCGATTTTCCGAGCGGAGAAAAACTTGATCGAGACGTTTCCTTCGCGCGCGCGAATCGAGTCCGCGAGGAAAGGATGTCTTGTACGAGCCAATACCTCTTTCATTGGACTTGTATCACGCGGGATTTATCATCGGTCGTGTCCGCAGTGTCCTACCGCGATCGCGAGCGTGACCTAAATAATGGTCGCCGAAGGCGGTGACAGATGCGGAGTAAAGGAAGTCGGAGTCCCCGCGAATTTAATCTGCAGATGCGACGTCGTAAATTTAACGAAATTTATTCCACGCTGACGCGCTGCATTTTTCATGGGGCCGGTGGAAAACGAATAAATTCGAGAGAGAAAGAGAGAGAGAGAGAGAGAGAGTTAGGGTCTCACGCGCGATAGGTTCGAGATTTTCGTCGTGAGAACAACGCGACGCGACGCGCGCCGGGTCAACGAAGCGTGGGCGGCGTGGGAAGCGCTCGAAAAGGGCGATAAGGGACCGAGGGACTCACTCGCCTTCTCCCCCCTTCCTTCTCCTCGCCCTCATCCTCTTTAATTCATTCCTTTTCGAACGAGCGTCGAACTCGGATACGCACGAGTAAACATCGGCGATCCGAGAGTGGTCCCCGCGGGATGAAAAGGAAATTCTAACGGGCGCGCCAATGTATTTTCCTCCGGTGCCGTTTTCCGTCCGCGCCCCCGCCTCTGAACGAACGGACGTTCTCTAAACGGGCATTTAAGTTCTTCGCGGGAATATTTCTGCGGCGGTTAAGTCGCCGCCTCGGGTGTTTTATGTACGCACGCCGCCGGTGGAAATGCATTCTTGAGTTTTCTCGAGGGGTGCCCCACCCCCGTCGCATATTTCTCGAAAATATTTATCGCCCGATTAATCACCGCGAAAATTGCGCTTCGTGCGCACGCTAAATATCTTCAATCTACGCTCGGGCAAGTACCTACGTTTCAAGTTGTTACCACTTGTCTCTAAAGTTCGGTTTAACGGAACATAACCCGTTAAACCGGGGTAAATAGTTTTTGTGACGGCAGCTTTCTTTACGGGTTAATGGCACACAATTGATTGAGGGTTTCGGCGAACGGGCGCGCGCGCTCGTGTTCCAGTTACGGGAACAAAAGTGCGCGTAAAATCGATGTCGCCCGACAGGTTTCTCGCTAGTTTCGCGTTAACGCTCTGCCATGTCGATGACATGTCCTCCTTCGGGCGGCTTCGTCGATAAATGATAAGCGGAAGCGCCGTAGAACTATAAGCCGTGGAAATCTTGAGTTGGAATTAGCGAGTTGGATTAATTTATGTCTTCTTACCGAGGGAAAGAGGATCCGCCCTCGGGAGCGAGAGAATTTCGGGTCACCGAATGATTTATGCGGAGGTTCCGGCGAAGCGCGAATCGCAGCGCGCAGCGAAAATCGGTTCTGCGATTTAGCGCGCGCTAGGAAACGTTCTCTCTCTTTTCTCTCTCTCTGTCTCTTTTTTCTTTCCTCTTTCCTTTCTCTCTCTCTCTCTCTCTCTCTCTCCGTGATGGCGTTGCTCGTTTACAGCCAATAATGAGAGGGCGAAGTCGTATATTGGCGGTAACCGGAAGAAATCTCGAGCGGCGGCGCGCACACTTCCCGATGATATGCCGATGAAGAGCTTCCGAGCATATCCCAGCGGGCGCGTGCATCTTTTACTCTTTCGCGGATAAATCTGCTGCTGCGGACCCTCGCGCGCGCGCAGGAAATTTAAATAAAACCGAAACATTTCGCGAGCTTTCTTCCGTGACGCTTTCCACGCTCTTCCTCTTTTATTCTTCCTATTTTATTAAATTGTGAGAAATCAGAGTCGATATAAAGAAGCAATCAATACACAATTGTCAGAAGAAGATTGATTTCTTTTTAAATATTTTGACAATTCTTCGACAATTAATTTCCGACACGATCTGAGCACTGAGAGCAGTTTCGCCACGAATACGTAATCGAAAGATTAATTGTGGCGAACTCTCGCCTCGGTTTAATTTGTATTTCTAATTAATGGAAACTCATTGGCTCTCCCTCGTATCAAGCAAAATCCCAGAGAGACTATGGTCTTTCTTTGAGATTTTGTCCCGCGACATTTGTCGCGACAGTTTAACGGCAATTTTTTCGACGAAGCTTTCTGTCTTGTGATCGATATCGTAGAATTAAATATTCCCGTAGCTTGTTTACCGTCGCGTGATTTATAGTCGAGCACGTTTCTCAGCAACGACCCTCGTCGATCGGGCGGAAAAATTAGGGTGAGGATAAGTCTTTTATATTCGCAGTGTCATCTCGCTTTTGCCTCACATATATTATATTAAAATAGCTTCAATTAAAGCGGGAGGAATCGTACAAAAGCGTGAGCGAGCAATAAGAAAAAAGAAAAATTAAATGTCTTTTCTAATCATTTTCCGATATTTTATCGAGAAAAGATATTCGTGCAACGATATAGTTTGACGTTTAATTTATTCGTCCATATTGTGCCAATTTACAAGAAAGAAAACACACAGAAAGAGAGAGAGAGAGAGAGAGAGCAGAGTGTTAATACTTTCAATTTAGATGGTACAAGTTCTTTTTTTTTTTTTTTAATTTTTTGATCACACAAATCGCAGCCAGTTACATGTCGGCTATCTCGCGTAGAAGTAGAGGCGAGTTCATGTTTTTTTTTTCTTCTTTCTTCCGATCTATCTCGCTGCTGAAATATCGTTAGAGGCATCGCGGGCAATGAACAAAGGCGCGGGCTCCTGGGAGAATCGGAACGAAAAAGTCGGTCGGATGTTGAGCTCGTTGCTCAAGAAGGACTCCTTTGATCGTCAAAAGCGAGTCGTATTCTCTCGAGGAAAACCGGGTCTCGTTAGAAACGCGAAGGCTCCCCGGCTCCTCGGTCGTACCGCGCAATTCCGTCTTTAATTTTTCTTGAAATCCCTTGATAAGTCGTAATAATTCCTTGGCACACTCCGCGCAACGCCGACCCCCGCCGCTTCGGAGAGAGAATCATCGCGGGAAAGCGAGCGGCACAATTAATTTACTTGCCATTTAATGTGTAACCTAACGGCGAAATGGAAAACGACCATTATTAGGAATCGTTCCAGTTACGGCGGAACGAATCCTTTTTCTCCTCTCCCGCGTCGTCGTTCCTTTTCCGCGCGCGTTCAAAGGGACGCGATGTAACGATCGAGTGCGAAACTTCAACCGAAGTTCGCAGATTATATAGCCACTTTCCAACTTTTGTCCGCGATGCGCTATATATATTTATACACGCGGATTCGCTTATGCGAATCATAATAATTCGAACAATCTGCATTTTACATGCAGTTTCACATTACGAGTCGTAAAAATTTCACATTTCCTTTCTCCCGAAATATTGATTTCCAATTCGAACAGTTTTGAGTTTTCATTACGAAACCTGAACTTGAGGTTTCATTACGAAATCTTGAAGCATGAGGAATTATTGAAGAAGTCGTCGGGAGTTAGCGAAGATTTTCGAAATAGGTCGTTGTTTGTTAAATGATGACGAGATTGATCGCATTGTTAGAGAGTGTGTACAGTCGCGCGAGACGTTGAAGTACAAGCATCATTGTACAACATCATTTTAACGCGGGGCACAAGTATAGACCGGCGCAAAATTAATAAACACCCGCCTCTCCTCCCTGTCTGCGCGTAGATCCCGCTCTTTGTTGCCAAACGCCCCCGCATTGTGCTCCGCGTTGAACTTTCGCCTTTTGTGACGGGGGGCTCGTCCGGTGTGTAGAATCCCTCTCTCTCGTCCGTGTCATTATCGAAAGTCTTTTGCCGGCGAAAAACGACGCTTCAAGAACGTCAAACGCAAATAGCCCGCCTGCCCTTGAAGCGATTAAAAAACGGTTTTGACCGTGCCGTAAGTGTTTTTTAAAACGCTCGCTTTATTTAATGTGGCCGCGTGTTTTTTGGTTCTTTTTTTTTGTTTTTTTTTTGCCGGACGTTCGAAGTATATCGACGGCGAAACGGTGAAAGAACTCGTGCACATCAAAGAGCGGATTCAATTAGCAACTCATAGGAAATGCTTCGTTGGATTTTTTCTTTTTTTGATAGGTACGTCGATTTCGTTTACGATATTTCTCTCGTCAAATATTAATGCCGCGCCAAGTCGAGATACTTCAAAGAACAGCGCGTTCAAAGTACACGGAATGTATGTGCGAAGGAGTAGATCGGACGGTCTCTTCGAAATCCGTTGTTATTACAGTTGGAGTGCGGGAAAAAAGAAATAACGTACATATATATATATATATATATGTACGTATAGTTTTATCGCGATCAAAGCCTCTTTAATTCGTAACGAGCTTTCGCACGAAAATGTGCGCGCGCACGCAAAACAGCAACAAAAAAAAAAGAAAAACAACGAAACGCAGAATCGGTCGAAGAATATCGGATTTAATCGCACATCGGAGAATATATAACATACAAGAAAACGCGCACGTATTATTGACGCTTCGTTTTTTCGCGATACGCGCAAGGTTTTTTTTCGCTTCGCGATCGATTGCTCTTTTGTATTCGCATTCGCTTAAGTAAATTCATAACAAGTTTTTTTTGTTGCCACACGCCCCAGCTCGGAGAAAATATTCGCGAAACAAAAATATGGAAAACGTGAAGGGGAGAACGGGAAGGGGAGAAAAAACCTCTCTCGAAGAGAGAATACTGAAAGAAGCGCGTTTCCGCGTGTGTGCGCGCGCGCATACACGTCGCGTTTCTTCCTCGGGAAAGAGAAGCGGAAAAGTCGACGCGCGTTCCGAGATTAGATCGGGAAGGAGGATTCCTTGTGTCGAACAAAAAAAAAGGTGTCAAAGGAGAGAACGTCCCGATAGCCGGGGTGGTT
>QVNW01001332.1:0-64242 GCA_014825475.1 Pseudomyrmex flavicornis | reverse complement strand
AAGACCACATGGTTAGAAGCGTCTTGACGAGCTCTAGGAGTAACAAATAGTTTTATTTTGATAATCGGCCTGGAAGGCCTTGATTTTTGAATTTTTATGCGTGGAGTAATACACCAAGTAATACATCCGCTGAAAAGTTAGGAGTTCTGAACAGTGTTCCGCACAATAAAATTGAACTCGACATTCCTGACATTGGCTAATATAATAAATGTTCACTTTGCGCTGATAAAAAAAGAAAAAAAACGCGCACCCGATTTTGAAAACACAGCGACACATTCCATATTATTGTCCAATATCTTAACGTCATATGACCAAGAAATATTTTGATCTGAGATAAGAGAACTCTCGAACTCTTGCGCAACGAACGGACATTAAAAGCGTATTCACATATTTCACGTGGAAATTCGCAAAGGATGCCACGTTAAAAACATCGCGAATTTGATTTGAAGGGAAAATAACCGAAGAAATCGTAAATGTCGAATAACAAAAACTATCATTACATCGCATCAAAACAAAAATTCTGGCGGAGGGTAATTAAATACGTAATGGGAGTGCGTGCACAATTTAATGATTGTGCCAGAAGTTCTCGACGAGATTTTCATAACTGGAAAATATCACTCGAAGTCGAAGTGACTTTTGTTTTCCCTTCGTAACTTTTACGATGGTGCTCGTCTCCGACCCCGGCGTTATATAAACTGCGAAGAAAACTTGCGATCCGCAAAAATCTCTTAACAAGGCGCAAAATAATTTTTTCAAATCTGAATGATTTTTTTTCATGTTTTTGGCACAAATCGAGATCTGTTTTCCAACAAAAAAATTTTCGTAGACATGTGAAAGCATGTAAAATTAACACTAAAGTTATGTATCCAACACATGTTAAATATTATCGAATAAAATGACGAATCGATTTTATCACATACTTTATCTGACAATGAGATATGTATCTTTTGTTTTTGCATAGATATATTTTTAATCAACGATGTGAGAATAAAAGAAGAATTGACGAAAATTAATATTGCTAAAATAGAGTGTTGCGCGTGACTTTAACGTCATTTTGTAACTTTTATTGTACTAAGTTATCGGGTTTACCAAGTTTTACCAATATGTAGCGCACGCCTTTTGTTCCCGCGACATTAAATCAACTTCGTTCCAATTTTAATGGGCGGCACTTTTATATGTAATCTCGCCGCGTCTGTCGTGCCAAAACTAGTCGATGTAATCGGGTCCGATGATCGCGATTCAAAATCGATCGCTTAAAATTCAATTTTCTAAAGTGTATTGTAAAAAAAAAAGAGAGAAGATTCTTGATGATTGTTGCAACGTAACATGCACATTTCGCACTGCGAGCGAAGACACAAAAATCGCAACCCGCAGGTTGAGAGACGCGCAGCAGATTGTACGAAAAGTTTTTAATTAAATTTCACGAGAGAGACGCGCGCGTATTCCTGGAAAGGTTCGCGGACCGTTTGGCTACGGTCGTCGTTGCAAAACTCTCGATGTTGTATAATCATAGGCAATAATTCTTGGTACTTCAATTTAACAGAAAACTTTGCGAAGAATGAACGCCGAGCAAAACCTTCAGGCGAACCGCGACATTTGTCCCGTTTCTTATGCTTCTCTGCTCTTATAATCGTAGAGAAATCTTATCTCTTCGTATCCTTTCATGTATATTCCTTTAAAATATCTTTGAATCCGTTCAATTATTATTCGTTGTATTTGTACAGAAGAGCTAAATTTTATTTTATTTTTTTATTTATTAATACATCTGCAATAAAATTGTGTAGATAAAACAAGTAATTTCGAAAAATTTTACACAAATGCACTAAGATTTAAAATTTAACTTTATTTAAATTTTGGCTTGTAACATCTCAGAAAATTTCAAGTCAGAGCTTTCTTAGATATAGCTTTTTAAGATGAACTGAAGTTTTACTATTCATTTTGACTCGACGCGAGAATCTTTGAAAAAATACTCGAAGTAACACGCGATTGTCTGTTGTTCGTACGTTGTCTCGTGGGGAACCAAGAACGTCACTAATTTTTTTTGTGAAAAGGGCTCTCGTTCTCGTGTGATTTTTGCGACATGTTTAAAAAGGAGGAGCGGCACATCTTGAGCCAGCGGCAAGGAATTCCACCGTTAGTTCAACCATTACCATTCGCTACATGTCGACAATGGCGACGGTGAGTCCGCGAACGCATTTTAGCGTGTTTACGACACTTTTCGAAGAAACGGTTAACTCGCAAACTGTCCTCTTGCTCTTTCTCTCTTTTCTTGCGTACAATATATTTGAAAAAAGTAAATTTGTACTGTAAAATAGAAAAAAATAAAAAATATATATATTAATTAATCCAGCACGATATAATCATATATAATTTATTTAGATATTTATTTAGATATTCGATTTAATCCTCCGTGGACTGACGTGGGTCTTCCAGACTCACTCAAAAAGTGCGCATCGGCGTTTCTAGAAAAAATTAGTTTTTTTTTAAACGCTTATCTTCGAAACTACTAGAGATTTTTTCAATTTGTTTGTTTGGTTTTTTTGTTTTCTTTTTTTAACACAGAATCGTTCAAACTTTTGATTCAAAAACCAAAATTGAAAAAATATTGATTTTTCGCGGAGATATTCGATTTTAAAATCGCGTGAGTCTCACGGATCCAGTTTGTTTTACTAAATCCTTTTTTATATCTGTAGGCAAAGGATTAATTATAGATTAAACTAATATTTACTGTTTATATGATTTTTTCATAACTCTGGGAGAAATCTAACTTAAAAATTAAACTAAATATATTCTTAATCGTGTTTTAATGCGATTATATAAAACAGAGTCAGTCTCTTTCTCTCTTCACATAATATAACTTGATTTACGATTTCGATAAGGCAACACACGCGACGTGTATCGTTATTAAGTTGAATCAATTATATCGAGTTTCTCCAACTGTCGCTATCGAAAATTTCCGAGCAGCTGGGAGCTTCCCAAAGAGATGTTACAAAATAGTCAAAAAATTTCAATTGTTAATAGCAATGCAATACGTCAGTAGTTTTGACCAAAAACATTCTCGGGAGCTCTTCTTCCCATTGCGCTCTGACACATAGCTTCGATATCAGCTATCGAGAAATTAATTTAAAACGAACTCATTTGTATACATCTCGCGATAGAGTAAATAAAGTAATAGAAAGAGAAAAAGGGAAGAGAGAAAGAAAAAAAGAGAGAAAAAGAAGAAAAGAGAGACATCTCCCGAAAATATTCCGATTAAGCAAAAACAGACTTTGCTGTACATACGTAATATGAACGTTGACGGCTTTAATAATCTTTCCTATAAATGCGTTTGCATTCCTGATACCGATTTCTGCGAAAGCCAATACGACGGCAAGACTCTATTGAGACGAGTTGTTTGAAAATATCGCTCGCCCGATAAAATTTCATGCGCGCGATATCAAAAACGCTTGACAAAAAAGACACTCATATCTGCGCAAATATTCAACAAGTTACTTCATGTTTCTTCGAAGAGTCGCGATTTCTCAAAGAACAAAAATTGCTGCTAAAGAAAGATCCTAGACAATTAGCAAATGGATTATCGCGCGCATATTCAATCCATGATTCTGCGGCAGTGTTTTTATGCTTAGCGAAGTAAACGATCTCACTTTGAAGTGCAATTATCATAACACGTCCTGCGAAGTAAAACTGCAATTTTTCCGATTACTTCTTCGAAACCGACAGTATAGCTTTATATAAGACGCTAATTTTTCACAAAATTTAAAATATCTGTTTTCGGTTTAAAAAAATTTTTCCTAATTTTAATATTTTATGAATAATAAAAAGTATTTTTAAATTCCTGTCTGAAAAGCTAGAAATCTATATAAAACTTCTATATAGATTTGACATCAGTCGCGGTGTATTTTTCGCAATGTTATGATTTATTTATAATAAAGTTAAGAGATTGCACGAAAAACATATTTCAAATTGTTATTTAATTTAATAATATTTATATTTTAAAAAGCAATTTTTTATTTCTCTATACTAAAGAAATCAAAAGGAATTAAACGCAAATAGCGTTTTATATTATCATTGTCTCTATTTATATTATCATTGACTCTAAATCGAGACGAAACTTGTGCACATAGTTAAAAAAGTCTTGGCACAATGGAGCTGTTATTAGCCTACTACATATCATTAATATTTATATATATAAATATATATATATATATATGTAGAAGTAGGAAAGATTAACTTCAGGATGCACGGCTGCGGCGAGAGAAGCAAATTGCGCGCAATAAGGCCCCGCGTTTCGTGGCAGATGCCGTGGCTAACGGATGTGCCGTTACGGGGCCGCATTCCACGAAGCTACGCGTGCGCGACGCGACACATTCCATTATCTTTTACATTCTTCTCGGTCGTTTCTCTCCTCGTCGTTATTCTTAGCACGCTCGCAGCCGCCAGTCGCCCCTAACGTAAAGACTTACGGCATGCAGAATCCCTTCCCCTTCAGTCCTTCTCCTGTTTTCCTTTGATTCTTGCCCAGTACCGAATCATCGTTCAACAAATTTTTGCGACAAGATTCGCGTCTAGCTTCAAAATCGGGAAAGATAAGATTTCTTAGAAAATCGCGATCTTTTTATGGCTTTTAAGAAATTCACTTCTTTCACTGACAAAAAATTAAAGATGTAATATATATAATTTAATTCAATGCAATTCAATTATCATCAAGAAAAAGATAAGTTGATTATCTATTTGACAAGAAACTTTTAGAAATCACTTGTATTGTGTTGCATAACAATATATTCTAATGTTCACTTTTTTTAATGTTTTTTTAATGTTGCGTCTTTATGTGTCAAAAAAACGCACGATTTTTGTTACACTGTTGGAACGACGAGGAGAAGGTAGCAAAAAAAAGACGAGTCCTTTAGGATTCTGAATGCGATGGAATTCCTTTCGGCTACGTCGTTTGCGATCCGCAACAGTGCGTCTCTCGTGCTGCTGCTCGTTTTAACGGTTATTCCACGCCGCTTGCTTGTCGCCTCCGGAATATGTGCACATGTGTGTGTATAGGTGTGTTTAGATTTATATACATATATACAAATAAACAACGCTTGTATATATGATACACGCGATGCAACAATGTTCACAAAGCATAAATTTTGCGTAATTTGCCGTCAAGTACTTTATTGCCCGATTGAAATGATTGCTTGCTGAGAACCAGGATATGCTAATGGCCGACGCTATGCTTTTTCTCTCTTCCGTGTGCGCACTCTTTTGTACATGCACGATGTCGGTGTATATACGATTCTCGCTTAACTAATACTGACGGATATGGCACGGCAAGAACCGGAAATGGCCGGGATAGCTAGTAACGCCGAGCCGCGAAATAAAGAGATCCTCATGATAACTCTAATGAAGCGAGCAAAATCCTCGTAATTTTCAATTTCTTCTTTCTTGCATATCAAAAGAGTGATATGTACAGACGTGTATAAAAACCGAAAATTTGGAAAGTCTTTGGCTTGCCAAATAAGGCTCTTAAGTTTTTGTGCCTTTGAGAATCAGCGAAATAATAACGCAAATCGTTTCTTTTCTCCTTCTTTTCGTCAATAACTTCTCGTTATTCGTGGAGTGTACAAAAATATATTTTTTCTTATGTGCAAAATGTCAAAAAAAAAAAAAAAAAAAAACATTCTTGTGTATTAACGGTTTACGCTGAGATGTTAAAAAATAATTTTCTTCTTTGCCCAGTTGCGTCAAGTCGATTTCAGTTTATATAACGCAAAGTTAGTATTACGTAACGTAAACTGGATACACAGAAAGATATGCAGAACCCGATCAAAGTCAATAAAACAAGGTAGTATAGTAAAAGTAAATTCGCGCAAAGTGGTCGAAACAAGGAAAAGGTATCCACCGAGAGGTTCTCACGAAGTGACCACACCTTTTGATACCCGCGATCTTTATTGTCACTCCAGTCATTACCAGAAAGCGACCTTCACGTGTGAGAACACGAGAAGGTCGCTTTCCGGTAGTGAATGGAGCTATCACCGTAAACTGCCGACTCTCAATGCATAATTTATAAGGGAAGAACTATTAAACAAAAATCAAATGCCGACTTTTGTCCGCGATAATCTACGACGCGATTGATTCTCTGCTGTTTCCCTGCGAGACGAGAATTCAATTGACTCTCGAAGGAATTTGCCGACTTCTCTTTCCGCTTATAAACCACTTTATTAAACAGAGTTTTGAGCGTTCAGTTCTTTTCCTGAGAACTCACCTTCTCTAAATGAGTCAGCGCGATCTCGATTAGTTAAGCGATTGCGCCGCACGCGATTTACTGATTGACTTCGGCTTCAAATATACAGTAAGTCCAGAGGCACCGAGTGTGACTCATGTCGGAATCTTAAACTGGCACAATGGCTTTTGAGTATATATGTTTAGCGTGTGCTCGGCCAAGAGAGCGGCACCAAAAAAACGCAAGAGAGTATGTTCTAGAACGGATATTTCTCTCGAAAATACAGATAATATATTTCCTTACGTAACATGGATTTCGTTAAATATGCCAGTAATTTGCCGCAGTGAACGTGGGCGTTCATACTTTGACTACGAGTTTCTCAGGCACATTGTTTCGCCGCAGCTTGTACATTGTTGCGAACGCGAATTTCGCGCTGCAGTCTTTTGCAGAGAAACGCGATTCGTTTCACAGCGATCTCTGTACACTTTACGCACGATATTCCGTCCGTTTATCTGTTCAAAGGATGCGCATACAATCCGCGTTCGTACGATTCGCGACACGAGATTCTTCGCTCTCCAAGAGCGAGAAACTCGCGATGGTGTAGAGAAATGTTTTTGTTTTCTGCGTGCAAGTCGTGTCGCGGTCACGTAAGCGGCGTGCTCCTTTCTAGAGAAACGACTGGCCCGAATACCACCGTTGAAACGGCCTTGTGCGACTCGCGGTAAGAGCTCGGCAAGGCTCTCCGGATTTCTGCAAAGGTAGCGCACCCGTCGTTGTCGTCGTCGTCGTCGTCGCCGTCGTCGCCGTTGCCGCCGCGCCGCCGCCGCCGCCGCCACGACTATCACCGCACGAATTTCAACACCAGACGCTAAAGACTGATCCACCAGAAATTGCGCAGAACACGATCGTTTCTCTTGATCGTCAGCGAGATGTTGTCAAAAGTAGAAATAATCGGGACATAGTAGAAACTTTCCTTTTTAATTAATAATTTTTATATATTTACTAATCAATGTTGCTATAAGCCATAGCGAGCGTAAGAGATATTATATATATAATACTCGACTACGCTATCAATATTTCAGTGAATAAAAATATGACTGATTTTAGAATAACGTCCGCTGTAGTTTTTGCCAATACCGTTCAGCAAAATCCAAACTAACAACATGTCCCACTTTAGTTGACTTTCAAAATATTTTCATCAAAACTTTTTTCGATATAAGCTCCTATTTCAGAAACTGATTTGCCATGCTCGCGGATATATGTGGCTTTATATACATTGTATCACATTTTCTTTCGATATCTTTTTCAATTCGTTTCTGTTCGCGCGCAGAAGCTATTTTATATGCACTTGAGAAAATTCTGAATGATCCTGTCGTCGCAGCGTTAATCGTTATCAAATTTCTCTCCATCATTTAAAAAAATACTGAAAGTTAATGCGATATTCTTTTTGGCTAAACTCAAGAAATTTAGTGAGGAAATTTGCGATTACGTTGCATATGACAATTTGGCTATCGCCTCTCGCGAGCATAGATTCTTTTAAAATTCAAAGACACCAAAGATTACGACGGCAAGATCCGGAGAAAAAAAAAGGTAGGATTTATCTTCTTTCTCTCTCCTTTATCTATTTCTCTCTTTTTATATAAGCTCGATTATCTTCAAATATTAGCGTATCTTTACGATATCAAAAATCTAGGTCAGTCCGCGGACAAACGTGAGAAACTTGAATCACTTTTCACGAGCTGATTGTAATGTCATTCATGTTTCAGAATAATAGGAAAACTCATGGTTAGTTGAAAAGATTTTTTGGGAAGGAGCTGAACAAAATATTTGTATGAATAATCGATAGCATACTTATACACACGCTCGACGAGTACCTCTCGCGAAAGAGTCTCCTCGTGCGCGCGCGAGAACACTTTTGGGATTTAGGTCAGCCGGAATATTCGTAGTATCTCGTTCCGCTTTTAAGCGTCTTTGTTACCGACTTTTTCTTCGCGATTTGACATCACGAAACAACATCACATTGAATCTCCTTTTTTGTACTCGAGGCGCACGATACACTCTCGAAATAAAGTTGTTCGATATCGGCCATAACTAGCCGATCGACCGATGATTCACACGTATAACTACCTTAATCGCTTTTTCGCATTTTCGTGTTGTGTGTGCACACAGTAAATCTATCCGTACTTATATCTCGCGCGCACATTTTGTTTATAAAGTTGCAGGATTAAAAGTTACCTGTCCGCGTTCGAATTTTTAACCTTTTCTGATTTAATAATTTCATGAATAATAATTGTGTCCGCTGCAATTGCAATAACGCGTATAAACATATGTGATAAAGAATTTATATATGTTTGTTTTGTTTTGTTTTGTTTGTTTTTTTTTTTTTTTTGAAAATTTTATTTGTATATTCACTAAGATCTCGAGAGAAAATAATTGTAGAAAAACATTAAATCAAGCATTGCCAAACAACTTGGAATAAAACATTTTGACTATTTGTGAAGTATGAGAGTGCGTATCTCATAATTAAATTCGTTAACCAAAAGGAGTTAAAATCTAATTATCAGGAAATTATCAGCTGCCGTTTTAGAGTCTGGTAGTGCAATTACGCGCGAGATATTTATCTTGCTTGTAGAGAAGAAAGTGTGCCACTTACAACTTGCAATGCGCATGGCGCGGCGCGAATAGATTTCTGTAGTTTCATAACTTAGCGCGGCCGACATTCCGCGGAATTGCACCATTAATAATGACTATGACATCATTGCCCTGCTCCCTTTTCTCTCTCACCATAATTGACCCCTATATAAATTAAAAATATTATTATAAATTTCTTTCTAAACATAGATACTCTTTGTCATCTGCTGATTTGATGGCTCGATTTGCACTGACCAATGTGCTTTTTAAATTGCGTAAAACTTCGCTAAACGGTATCATTACTGCTTGCGAATTTATTACGGGCGCAGAAATTCTCGCGAGAGAAAGATCTTTGTCGAGATTCGCCGTTGCATAGAATTTATTCTTTAGATCTCATAACAGACTGTGTATGCGCGCGCGTGTGTGTGTGGCGCGCGATGAATTTATTTCTACTCAAAGAAATCGCAGATTATTTTGTATGTAAGCATACTATCGCATACTATTTTTTATTGTTTATTTAGTATAAACAATATATTATCGTATTATTATACTTTATATTTTTTGCCGTTTTGAAAGTTTGCTTATAACCATTTATTTCTCCAACAGTATTCTTGCATATCATATCTATTTATCTACTGCCAAATAAACCTTTTACATTTAAATATTTTTAATTGACATTTTATTGTCTCGGCATTCCGAGTTTTCTATTTCGCTCAAATAGGCTCGAATAATAATATTAATAGCACGGATTTCAAACGGACCGTTTCACCTCAAGGCTACTGTAAAGTTAACATGTATCACACGAGAAATGATCGCATCTTGATGGACAGGTACCGTTAGAATTTCGAGAGTAACGAGTCGCTGCTAGCGCGATAGATATGAATCTGACCGCGATGGACCAAACTTTACTATTAGAGACTGTCTAATACCTATTCTATATACCGCGCTTGCCGATCGAGAGAGTTGTTTTCGAGAAAGATGAGAGAGAGAAAGAGAGAGAGAGAGAGAAACAAAACAGAACAGCGCAGTTACCGAAGACGTTTGATCGACGTGATACAGAATGGTTTCGACGCCTCGGGGTTGATTTTTTTCGATAATGCCACGCAATAAAACGCGCAAACGCACGCGTGAGCCGTGTAGTGTCGCTCTTTTGAAAGTCGAACCCGAGACGGAATTCACTTTCGCCGCATTGGTTCGCACGCTCGCCGCTCTCTTTTTGTCAACCGCGCGCCGTATCTCGAAATTCGAACGCGAGAACCAACACGGACGGCGTTTGAATTCCGCAGTCCACGCTTATTTGGGGCTCCGTGAAAATTGGAGAGACATTCCGAGCAGAGATCTCGTTGCGGAGATCAGGAAGAGAACGACAAAACGTTGCTGCTGCTGCCGCCGCTCGTCGCCGACCTCGTAAACAACAGGCCTTAAGTGAGCGCTGTCGCAGTCAATAAGCGAGATTTAGCGGCGGCTCTCTAAATTTACGCCCGGCTGTTTACAACGCGTTTCTAAAAGCAGCGTCTCGCCTGCGCCGCAGACTCTCGCACGCGAGCCGTAGATGATTTTATTCGAGCCGGAAGTCGCGTCTCACACGCCTATTCGTTCCGCGATTGCAAAAAAAGAAAAGGAAAGCTAATTACGGAAATTCTTGAAGGAAAAGAAAAAAGATTCATTACGAACATACAGACATTTCCTTATTTAATGAATATTCAAAATCAACATCAGTGTCTGAATGTTTAGAAATATATTATATATGTTTTTTTTCTATGTTAATTATATTATACTTGAAAGTTTTTAGTTGTTGTAATCACACACTTGGCTAACACAATAATAATGTGTAATTGATAATACATTTAATTATATCATTTAGTATCTTTTGTTTTTAATATTTTTTGTTTGTATGGAAATTTGAAATACTTGAAGAAAGAATGTTTGTCATTTGATAAACTGTCAATTAATTATTACACGTTAGAAAATCCATTTTAAATACATAAGTTACGTCTAGTTTTTATCAATTACAACATCGCGTTAAGTTGGCATTTTCACAATTATTTGTATAGACGCGACAAATATCACAGTGTCTCGATCTTGTATGCCACTCTAGACGCGAGATGGTCACTCCCGTATGTTTGTTTCTTCAAGAATTAGCGTGTCCATAAATAAATTCGGTTTTTTCTTATTTGAACCTTACTTTACGTGTGTATGTTGATAATTCTCAATAGTACATTGATGACAATGTGTAATACAAAGTTTTTTGATAAAAATTGCTGTCAAATATAATTATAAGAAATGTGTACACAACTAATAAAATAACTCGCGAAAAATGATTTCTCTTTTAATAATTTCATGTTTTTTGCCTGAAAGAATAAACTGGTTTCTTTAAACCGCGAACCAGACGTACGTATAAAAATAAGACACTCAAATTAGACGAACAAAAATAAACACGCGTTATTCTCGCAGTGTCGCATTTCCGCGAAATTGTGACAACGAAATCGGAACCCCCCACCCGCCGCGAGTCTCTCGTCGATTTCAGCAATCGTAAATCTCGATACTGTCGCGGTCGCGCGACACGCGGTCCCGCATGAGTAGCGGCGGAACATGCACTTTCCTGGGACTGTAGAATTGCGTGCAGGACTCAGACCGATGCAGCGCGGCGCTACCAAGCAACCAACCAGCAAGATTAATGATCCAATATGAGTACCGCGGCGTACACAGACAGTGCAGCCTTTCGTGGAAGAGATGAGCCTTCTCGGTCTTGCATCTTGCGCAAAAATCTGCCTTCGCTAATTGACTACGACCTCTTCCACCAACCGGATCGCCGTGCCGAGACATGACGCGTGTAATCGCAAAAAATGGCGTGCACGCGAGGACAATCGACGACGCGACATCAGATTTTCTCGATGTTTGCGGGTACAAAACACATCAAGACTCGAGAATCGGAATCTGGAATCAATTTAGAGATTTGAGAGTGACGCTTGTTACAGTGTCACATCACGTGAGAGCAAATTGATCGGAGTGATGTCTGAATATGATCTGTTGGCTTGAGATTCACGGAAGAACGAACGATATGGAAGACAGCGCGAAATTGCATTTACATTTGTTTATCTCTCGATAAATAACATTCGCCTGACTGCAACGCGACTATTATTAAATCGTGTAAACCACGAAAATAATTTACTCGACAATTTGCTGCAATGTTATTTTCGATCGGTTTTTTATTATTTCTTATTCTCGTCAACTCACAGTCAGAGACAAAAATAAAAAGAAATAACAAGAACGCTTTTCATACACTTCCTTCAGATAAATTAATATTTGAATTGAACGTTACAAAAAGAAAATACAAAAAATTCTACTTGTAAAAATACTTTTAATAAGTAGTAAGTAAACAAAGAGGTCTTAAAATAAAATTAAAATTGTTTCACTCACACGGGGAAGAGGAATATATCGCAATAAACAATTAACTGACAGAGCTATTGTTTCTTAATTGACTAAACTACTCTGGGAGAAACTAATAGATAATAACTAACTTTCAGAAAATGATAGATCGCGAAAGTAATTGTCACATATTCTTATTTTTTTGTTCAAGAACAAATTATAAGTATCGAAAGTGTGATGTGCTGACAGCCAGGCGGCGAGACAATCACTTTTGATACGCGCAAAAAAAAAAAAACACCGAGTATACGACAGAGATGGTCTATTTATGTAATGTAAAAATCCCGATTTGCATAAATAGGTGAGAGTTATGTAATGTCATACATGGTGCAAAATAGCTTGACGTTACGACTGACATAAGCCTCAGTAAGCCTTGGAGCGAGAAAAAAATGTCATCTGTCGTCGTCGTTATTATTCATTTTATTTATTTGCTTATTAGCAAAATATTATAAATTTATCCATTTATTAGGGATATGATAAAACACTAGTGCATAATAAAACTAATATATATTTGCAACGAATCGTCGTTAATCATAAATTCATCGTGAATCATTATGTCTAATAAATCAAACTTTATCTTGAGTTAAAGAACTATAATTTCGAATTGTAAATTATATAACGTATTAAGACGTTTATAATATTTCCATGTTTATGATACGCACTTGTATCTACGCACTTGTCACATACAAGTACTGTTTCATCACTGCGAAGCTAACACGTGTTGGTCATCGTCACTGACATATAAATCGACTAGATTATTATTCATTGTTAGCTAGCGTTTCCGCGGAATGTGAAAAGAATGACGTTTTTGCGGAGATAATTACTCGGAGATACGTCCATCACTTGGCACATCGTCAATTAGAGTCAGCAAAAGTGATGACGTTAGTTAAAAAAAAATGTTCAAGAAGGCAATTAACGATCACACTATTGATTGAAGAGTTTGCGATGAGATGATTACACATTTGACACGGCGGAGAAAAACTCGCGTGAAAAAATCATGAAAAAAATCACGCAATTTGTTGTCAAATTCTCGGGACGCGTTTTAATTAGAATATTTTTTGGAAGCCGCCGAACAAAGACGACTGCATTATAAAGCAGAGCTTGGCAGTACCTACCGCACAGTACGAATCGCCACAAAACAAATGGCTCGTTCGTTAGTGCGTGCTTACAATAACAATAAACGGAACGTATGATGAACCTTTGACTCTCAAATGGCCGCTGTGCGAGAATTCTCTTGTGGAATGTTTTCTCGGACTTGATTCTTATTGGTGAGAACGAGGCGTGTACTCCAAGTATTTCCAGATAGTCCTCCTACTTGGGCGAATACCATCACGCGTGTGGAAAGCAGTAACGCGAGTATTTTGTAAGATCAAGATTGTCTTCTTTGAGTGTGCGAGAAAGATATTCGGTTTGCATGTTTCCAGGACTTTTTCCACAAAAATTTTAAAGAAAACTTAACTATCAAAACAATATTAGCTTCTCCCTCTTTGACAATTTTAAAGATTTAAATATAAAAGAAATTGTAAAATGCTTACAATGCCATAAAACAAAAGACAGATAAGTAATAGAAAGAAATTAAAAACATATCATAAATGTAAATCCTCTTTCTGACAATTAAAAATTCATATAATTACGCAAAATAAATTTCACAGCAGTTTTTTGAGACTTATTTTCTTTTCGCAGAATGATGAATTTTCTTTTCGTGTTCTTATAATTAGAGCTGAGAATACAGTTCTATTCCTTTGATGGATCTCACTTCAGAAAGAAGTTTATTAATATAATATAAAAAAGAAATGGAATTCATTAACATAATTCATCCGCGTGCGTTTCGGTTGCACGCGAGAGAACGGCCTGAATACTACGTATTTCTATAATATTCTCTTCTTACTTGTGTTTCAACGCTGTAGGAAAAAAAAAAAAAAAAAACGCAAACGTTTCGTCACATTTCGCGCGTAGTGTTCGTTATCAGCGGCGCAATATCGAGCTCTCGAAAAATAGAAACGTCGAGCGCATACACGCAGGATGGCGGTTCGTGAATGAAATGCGCACCGGATACACGCGGTTCACATGTACGCACACACCGACATTTATCAAGCGGTAACGAACTCGTCGCGCACGCTTCGACTGATGTGAGGATGCGACGTATTCCCGCCGATAACTCTGACACTTTTATCGTCACCACATCGCGTCCTCGACGCCAGCTGGCCTGGCTTAGTTTTCCGATTCTCAACGCGCTTTCCGTTTTCCCATTATTTCAACGCGAAGAATATACACTCGCGCAAATTAGATTGCTCTCCCGACGCGTCATGTGCGCAAGTAAACAGGACAAAACCATATCGATGATTCCCGTAAACACCCTATAAAGAAAAATGGCTCCAAAGAGGAAAATATAATTCTTATTAAATTGTCGAGAAAAATAAAACTAAACAATAAAATAAAAATAAGATAAAACGTTGAGAGAAAGAGAATTAATAGAATCAAATCTTTTCAATTCCATTTTTTTTTCCAAACAAATTTGCATGCAAGTTTGTATGAACTTATCGCTGGGAAAATACGTTTATTGCCAACGGGGAATTACAAGTTACGTCATCATTATTTGACTATAACACAACAAATGAAATGTTTCAATCGGATTTCCCTGTCTCTCTCTCTCTCTCTCTCTCTCTCTCTCTCTCTCTTACGAGAGAAGAGGGTCTATTAAAAGACATGATTTCATTAAAAGACAAGACTCCGGAGACAAACTATATAATCATACAATTTGGTATGTCCTCCACAAGCGCATATTTACGCAATAATATATTACTAAATCGTGAAATATCAGAATGCTTTCTGTCTTCTTCCACGGAACAACTATAAAAATCGCACTTTCACGCTTTTCTCCGGAATTTTAAGGTCAAGATTGAAGAAAATGAGACGACGTGTGAATATAGGTAATCTTCTTGGCAATTAATAACGTTCCATCTTGTTTCGATTTAAGCCTTTTTAAAATTTTTATCCAGACAGAACTTTTATGACACATTAGTGACGGAGATCGATTATACGGGAATTAGGAGGCTATTTGAATCACAGTTTTAATTCGAAACGCTATCAAAGTTATTTCTTCATTTCGAAGAAGGAATGTTAGCAGCAGTTTGATGATTATCATAAAACGGACGGTATCTCTTCGCTCATTCCTAGAAAGCTATCTGACCGCAACCGATTGATATGGACTGAAGTGGACGTGCGAAACGAGCTTGTACTTTTTGCGCGCGCCTTTGCAGTCGCGGATTTCAGATATGTCCGCTCGACTGAAGTTTGTGCAAATCACGACGCGGATATGTGGAAGTTTTCTATCTTTCTATGTTTCTCTCTCCCACTTTGCCTCTTTCTCGAGCGCAGTGCTATCGATTCCGCTCCCGTTTCCGGGAAGCGTTTGCACAGCCTCGATCAATATTTACTACGAGACTCGGAGTTCCGATTGCACGCCCTTTCCGATTTGGCCGGAGTCTCTCGCGAACCCGCCCGTGATTCTTGGCCGACTTCCGGTGATATTCACAAAGCGCGGACATTGAGCAAGCATCCGGATGCGCAAAGTCGTGTTTATAGCCCCAATGTGCTTTATGGTCTTGCTGCTAATGCGACCTCGTCTGTTATCAGTAACAGCCAGCGAATGCATTTTGGCATTTAACATTGATTGTGTCTCATATACGAAGAGACGTTTGTGTAAATATAATAAATATATTTATATATATTTTCAGAGTAGAGAAAAAAAATAACAATATAAATAATTGTGCGTTGTGGGACAAGAAGCAGCCACGTATTATTTTTCTCAATGTTACTTAACATAGCTACTGATATCTTTCACTATATAAAGACAGACTGCAGTTCGATAAACGATACTTGTTTGTCTTTTTTCGAGACTGCTTTATTTTTCGACTGGTCTTTACCTAGTGTTTTTTGCACTTTTGTTGCCGCGGAACGTCAATATTAACGAGAGACGTGATTGTTTTTATCGAGAACGCGCCGTTTTCACTTGTCGCCGATGACACTTTAGCTTTCTCTCTTAAGAATTTCCTAGAGCAAAAACTGTTTGGGCGCTGCGTAAAAGACGATAGGATGGCCTCGTTATGTGTGTTAATTATCGGCATGTGATATAGACGCGAGCGCGTGCGGATTGGCATAGTGAAAAACAGTAATAATAGCGGCAGCGTATCGATAATTGAATGCACACGCATAGTATCACGCAAGATAGCGAAAAAAAAGACAAGGCCGCATCGCGCGGACGGCTGCATTTTCGTGTTATGTCATTGCGATTATAAGAGAGAAAAGAAAAGATTAAGGGAAATTTCTATGTTTCTTTCTTTTGCCTTTTACACTATCTCGGAAGTACATGGCGCTAACCGTTAATAACCTCGACATAAATCAACCGGTCAACGAGGCACATTTATTGAATATGGTCATTAAAATGCTATTATACCGACTTCTTTATTTAAATGTCATCTCGATGAAGTCTAATTAATCACGCGCGCAGATCCCGCTTTATGTGCCGCGCGAAACGCGAAGCGAGAAGTAATTGCACGCCGCGATCGCGATAAGAAACATTGATCGTGACACCTAAAGGCAAAAACAAAACAAAACAAAACAAAAACAAAACAAAAAGAAAGAAAAGCAAACATCCTTTTACAAGTGCATGAGCTTCGGCTCTTATTTTCTCTAACATCAGTCACGCTGCGCACGATATCAATATTCTTCTCGCTTGACAATCGCAGATTTCACACATGATTGCTTGAATGTTAAACATCACGCTATTCATCTATTTTACGATTATACAAACTTAAATATCCACAAATTTCGATCCGGGAGATATCGGCGTAAATTCCAGTTTCGATAATATTAATAATTTATGGATAAAAAAACACACATAATAGACGTAAAAATGTCTTTTGTAAATATATCGATGCGGTAAATAAGATGAAAATGCATGATGTGAACAAAGACTTTCCTTTCTTCAAAAAACTGTAACCAACACATCAGCATATATACAAAGAATGTATACGCGTAAAAAATGTGCGCTTTACAGCGCGCGCGTAACAAAATGCGAGAGTCTTGTCGCAAATTGATTGTTACAGTTTTATGAAATCTGGTGTATACCGCTCGTTAGTTGATGACCTAGACGCTGGCCTCGCGAGCACGGAATGTGAATCAGCTGCACGTGGTGCTCCCACGGGCGTTGTTTACACTGCGACGCGCAGCTGTAATGCACGTACGTACGTACGTACGTGCGCGTGTACGCCTCATTACGAAAGCGCGGCGAGGTATGCGTGCGTGTTCCGTCACGGCGTATGTACCACCTATATGAGGAAAAGTAAATATAGAAAAGGTTGTTTACAATGGCTGATCGATGGTCGGTTTATGGCTAATAATAGTCAGTGATAAAAGAAGATATTAATAGATGCGCAACACAGGCAGTTTTTTGGTATGCACAATACGTGCGTGAAACGACATACCATTTTCTCGTGCAAGTACGCTTAGAGCGGACTAAATTCACAGAAACGAAACAAGGATATTTGTAATGTGACACGTTAGAAATGAATCATAGAAAGAGAGAGAGAGAGAGAGGAAAAAAGAGACAATCCGTACCTATTATTTTTAATTTTACGAAAATAATGTTGTTGTAAAAGTGTTGTAATGTTGTTTTAAAAGTTTTGCAAAATATGATGGTTTTTACAAACAAGATAAAGTTAATAGATCGTAAAAAAGAATAAAAGAAGAGTTATTGCACAAAAAGATAGACAGTAAGCTATCGTAAGTTTTAATACCGATATATTGCAAATTAACTTGTCTATAAACTTTTATAGACGCGCGGTGGTATTATCGATAACATTAATTAGATGTAAATGTGATGAAATATTACATTATTTATACAGTAATGCCAGTCGTCCCCGTTACTGCTGCGACACGTGTCTTCTCTGCAATATTTCACATTTTTCCAAGCAAAAAAGATTATATCTTTTCCCTCGGCTGAGATCTTCTGCAGTGTATGCTTGACTCAGGTCAAGGCAAAAACATCTATTGTCGCGACGCGCGCAGGAAGTACCTTGACAAGTGCGTACGACGGTTCATACAAAAATACGGTCAAGTTGCCAGACAAAATCGTGAGAAATGTCGATCCGTAAAGTCGCACATGAGACACGGAACGCCTATGCATTTTTCTCAGGAGCGTAAATTTCATGTGTTTATGCAAATATGTTACGCATATTGGCGATTTTCTAACGCGTAAACCATGCTTGTTTGTGTGCGACCTAACAAATTTCTCCGAAGCATTCTGATACGGGAAAGAAAATGAAAGAAACGAACGTCGAGCGTTTCTTCGATCTCCAGTAAGTACTCAATATCGCAAGTGTTTATTTTTGTGATTATCGGATTCATATGTTCTTCTCACGTGAGAATTCGTTCCGGATAAAAGCGGCCGCAAACCGTTTTACTCGGAGAACGGCCGTTCCGCGACGTGTACGCGCCGACAAATCCGGTAAAGTTTACTTTGGCATGTTTGACGACTCGCGTCTTGTAAATGCACAATTGAACAGTCGCTAGGCTTTAAATCCTAGTTACAGGGGCGTGACACGCTTCCTCCTACAGATTCTGAGAATATGTATTATTACCGGCGTTGGGCGTGTCTACACGTATGTATGTGAAATATCAGAACCATTACGTCATATATTCATTTAAATGAAGAGATGACTCATTGTTGAAACCAATGATATTTCAAATATCAAATGTACGATAAAAGTGACGCAAATAACGAAGAAACAGTTTGGTTTTCCTTGTTTTATGGACTTGACGTTTATCTTATTTAAAATAATAGATACGTTAAGAGATAGTGCGAAATAAAGATTGTCAGCATATACATACATCTCGATCGTACAACATCTAGATACTCAGTGCTACTCAGTGATACTGATTACACCGCAGAATGCGATCCGATCGTAGCAATTGCTGCACGAGGCGACACTTAAGGGCAGTAGGTCAGTTCCGAAATGGTCAGACATCCTATTGATCGTGGGCGCGTGCGAGTCACGTTCAAATGCTACCAATTACGATTATTTAAATTGTTAACGAGTGCGATCGCGCTAACGACGTCGGCTCCGCTGCTCTCACCACTCACCTGGGAATATTATTACGTGGATTATTATAGAATATTTCAACACTGTATCTGAGCAACATATATTAATATATATGCAACATTATTAGGTCAAACCGACACTGCTTGATTTATATGTCGACATTTGTCAAAGAGAGGTAAACACACACACACACACACACATATATATATATATTTACATGTATGATGTGTATAATAACCTCTCGCTCATAGAACGCGTACAATATTCATGAATGTCTCAAGCGAATGCGTTTTGCACGCAGAAAGAGATACGGGAGTACGTAAAATAGAGCCGTTAACATTGGCATAAGTGTTAGGAAGTTTACATGTTCGCGCGATTGTATTTTAATTGCCGAAACCGCGAGTTAGCGTTCGTCGGCTCGCATTTATCCATGACGTGCGAACGTCACGTTACGAGATTGTAAATCAAATCACATGGTGCCCGCGTAAAGAAGAAATTATGGAGCGAAATTAAGCAGCGGCAAGAAAAAAAGACCTTAAAACTTGCAACGCATAGGCGCCGTTCAATTTGCAATACGCGGCTCTGTACGCGCTCGCAATTATATCCCTTTGCATTTTTTCCCATCATTTGGATGACAGGAGAACCGTATGTCGCGAAAAGATAGTAATTACTAGTTGACAATATCGCTGCGCGCTCGAGCTAATAACATACCGCGCGAACTCGATAACGTGCTCTGATTTTCATAACACGGCGTATATGTCCATATCTGAACGATATATTTAACAACGTGAAGCAAGATACTTTCCTTCGATTAGCGTCGTACTTAAGAACATCCTGATGGTATAATGTTTGATGAGTGCAACCCGTTTATTTGCAGCGTCAAACCGGATGCAACTTATTCCTCAGTGTCTGGGTCGAGTGTAAACGTTTGACGCGAACGGAGACGCATGGCGAGTAGGTCAATCCGGAAATAGTCAGACAATCGAGCTTTCCTATTAGTCAGGCGCCGATTTCCTCGCGAAGCAAAAACACGACTAGCTTACCAAATGGCCGCCGTGTGTTGCCGATACAGCGCCATTATAATTGCGACGCGCGTTTATTATCAATCACAAAGTATTATATTGTACTGCGCTGCTACGAGTATGTATACGACTTCTCGTTAAGCGCGTTCGTTTACGGTAAGACGAGATTCGTCCCGGCCTGTCAGCAAGCGAGTGCATTCGATACGATCGTCGTTTATATTCTGGAAAATAATAGATTCATTAAAAACACAAAAGTGGAATATTTTCATGATTTATTCATTTTTATTACATTTTTAATTTTTACATATAGGAACATATGTTTTTATTTTGTCAAATATAGTTTTTTTTATCGAAACTCATCGGCTATAAATTTCTTTCGATCTTTTATTAATTTAGATTTTTCTCAAGTTCGTATAATCGGATTTTAGATGTTTGTTTAACACGTTAAACGGCAAGTCATCCATATTTGAGAAACGAGTAAGTTTATGTCCTCTTTTGTGGATAACAATTTTATTCATCCAAGTAAAACAACTTTTACGAAAAATTTTTGTGCAATCATTTAATAATATGTACTGCGCCGCTAGATTATTTAATAGTGTGTAACAGTTTAATATATCGTACAAAACTAATAAATTTTTTTTGTCTCTCTACAAACCATATCCATAATTTCTATTGGACGTTTTAAATGTCAAAACGATATAATCATTATTATTGTATCTTCTATTTTATTACGATGCTAGAAATAAAACGAGAGAGATACAACAAAAATACCGAAGTTTCCAAATTTTGTCAACAACCTCTCTCTCTTTTTCCTTGCGTATTAGAAAAACTAATGACGGCGCAATGTGCTTTACTTTTTCAGCGTAATCGAGCGCGCCGAGAACGTTGACGAGGCGACCTGGTCTCGCGCGGCCTAGGGACAGTGGGTCAAGTAGGTCGTTCCCGCAACAGTCAGACGGCCGACAAGCGCGCAAGCAGAGGTTACATAACTCTCGGAGGGAGAAAGTCTGTACCGCCTCTCTTCTCCCGTTCTCGTTGTCTTTTCTCTTCTGCCACCACTATTACCGCTATTGCAATCTCTTCTCTCCCCTCTTTTTCTCTTGTCACTCTCTTCATTGCTACCTTTATTCCTCCACCAACGATCATCTTCTCACTTCACGTAAACTGTTTACAAACAAATCCTCCCACCTTTCTAACGGCTTTTACGATCGTGCGCCTGGGCTTCTTCCCTGAATCGACCTGGTCGAACGAACGAGGGAAGCGCGCGGCCAAAGCGACGGCAATGTCGCTGCAGCTGGTAGAGCTCACCAGACTGCATTGCGCAAAATTGCAGGCAGCCGAAGAGCGTCGACCAAAGAAAGCGACTCTCGTCTGAAGCGCGTTCTGGAGAAACTGTTCCAATCCCACATCCGTTTTCTTTCATCTCTCATTTGATCTCGTTTTATTCTACTCTCTCTCTCTCTCTCTCTTTCTTTCTCTTTCTTCTCTCTTCTACCCGACACTTTTTCTCACTTTCTTGTGCAGCCGTTATTTTTCTTGCCAACATCTCTCTTTGTCGTCCGCTCTAATTTTTTTCTCATCCCTATCTTCTTACTTAACACCGTCACAAATATCACGTTGTTTCAACGTGGAATTGACTATAAAACTTCTTCGAGAGCGAGATAATACGAGAAGAAGGAGATATACGTGGAAGAAGGAATGCGTGGATATAGAGAAGAGACCGAGACGAGCGCGCGCGCGTCACACCGCTTACTTTGCTTTTTACAGTTGCGTTCCAGATTCCGCGGAATCTGGTGCGCGATCATAACTGTAGTTAATTATTGTTTAGGTCGCGATACCTTTCTGTAGCAATAAGCGGCGAATAAAGACAATCGATAAAGACAAATCGACCGACGGTCTTTAAGCAACTCAAGACGGAACGGAATTACATCTTGCGGTTTTATGTAGTGAAAATCGTGACACGTAACTAGAAATTATTTTTTGATTCGTTCATATATTTGTTCGGAAACATTTATATTATTTTAATGTTAATTTTAAATTAAAACATATGAAAAACAAACATATGAATTTTTTAAATCATATGTGAGAAAAAGCATTATTAAAATCAAGACTTCTCTTTCGTTGGCTAAAATAAATTTACGAACTTATGTGAACGTTTGTAGAATATATAGAAGAACAATATTTAGTAAGTTTGTTTGCATTTTTTAATTTGTTTGTTTTTCTAATTCAAACAAATCAGTATTTACATTCTACTTGATATTTCTAGTTTCTCACATAATTGAAAAAGTCGGCAACTGTCTCTTCAATTTAGATTAAATGCCTGTCCGCGTTCTCACAGCGAGAAAAGTCCGCGATCGATCGTTGCATAATTTACTGCGTCGCGAACGCGTGCGGCAGTATAAAGGCGATCGTGTCGCGAGCAGTTAGCTTACGAGTTCGAGAAAAGAGAAAAAATGAAAAAAAAATATTAGAAAAAAAAGAGAACGCCGACGATCGATACTCGATTATGTCGAGGGAGGTGGACAATGAAAAGAAGGATAAAAACGGGGTAAAAAAAAAAGAAATCTCATATCAAGCAGAAAGTCAGGCCTCGTTAACAACATTATTTGCCGCGGCGCATCTGTTTTGTCGAGGACAACCAATTCTGTGCGGAGAAGATTCCGAGATTCTTCCTCGGGATTTTCTCCACACGAAAGTCGATTTCTATGTATGCGTGCGATTGCGCGAATTCTATGTGAAACAGAGAATAGGCCGCGCGGTGATCCGCGTTTTATCATACATACTTACCTACGCGTCATTCGTTCGTCCAGTCTTTCTGGCATGCGAGATAAACGGACGAACACGGGAATTTCACACAAAACCTGCATATAGAAACGCAGACACAGTGGCCTAGACAAGTAGGTCGCGGCGCAGTTCTCCCTGCTGGGGCTCGCGTGCGCGAGTTACATTCACGTGTACGCGCGCGTGTACGTGTTTCTACGAGACGTTGTGTACTGTGGCAGCGCATGGAGATATTACGGAGAACGAAAGAGCGAGAGAAATTGAGAGAGATTGAGAGAGAGAGAGAGAGAAGTAGACGCATATATATGTGCATATAAGACGGAACGATGTATCTGCGGTATTACATAAACTAGGTGCTCAACTGCTGCGCCACACATTACATAGATAGGCGTGGAAAGAAACAGAGCGAGAGATTGAAGCCAAGTGCGAGACAATTTTTTTTTCGGATCATCCTCCGCGCGAGTTTTTTTCAAGCGCGTTATCGATTCTTCAACGTGCAGTCGTTTCCTGCGGAAACGTTGCCGAATCGAGAAATCACAGTTGAAACTTCAAAGAAGTATGTGACAAATTAAAATATAATATAAAGTATATATCCATATTTGCTGTAAGATGTTTTAGTTTCAAAACTAATGATTCTTTATTGATTCTTTCGATTAATTTACATACAGAACTTTTTAAAATAAATGTATTTATTATCTCGATTAATCAGTATACACATATATCATTATATTTACTTTCAATCAAGTGAATATATTAATATTGGCTGTTGCGCTCTATGGAGGCTTATGCATTTAATCGTCGCATATCGCGCGCGGAAGAAAGCGACACGTAGCACCAAAGATAATTGTAGCGACGCAAACTATTATTATCAGAGATGTAATTCGATGAATAATTACGAGCACACTTTCAAGTTAAGTTCGGTGTTAAATTTTTACCGTACGTGTGGTAACGGCAATTGACATTGCAACAACAGTGAAGTTAATGTTAATAATAATATTTCTCAATGCTGCAACGTAAATAGTGCGTCGTATTTACATAAATTGACCGTTGCTGCGACCGAAATTCCCTCGCTTGTGCAACAACGTTTCCAACGTTGAATTCGAGATTGCCATCGCGACGATATAGAAACATTGTTACAACATAATCAGGTCAATAACCGTTTATCTTTTACGTTGAAAAAAGAACAAAACATCACACATCGCGTTTCTCTCTCTTGAACGAAAGAGTGCGTTTGTTCGCACTCTGAAATGACATCAAACATCGTGAGCTTACGTATATTGCAAGTAAGTGCATCGTTACGTAGAATGCACACACAGATGAGACAGTAGTCGTATGTGCTAATAAGAGAAGAAAAGAGAGAAGGAAGAAACGAAGACGAAGACACATATAACGAAGCGGCGCAACGACAGCCGGTCGGTCGGTCGGTCGCTTGTTCGCTCGCGCAAATTGTCCTTATGTCGAAAGTTTACGGTGAATTATTGCGTCGCAATATCTAGACGAAAGCAAGAGAGAGGAGAGACAGGGGGGATCTCGGTTCGCCGACTATCTGGCCTACTTCCATGTTTTTACTCGTGCTGCCGATTCGGAGTAGCGTGCGAGCGCAAGCGCGTATATCGCGTGTAAATATATAGCCGCTCGACCTATACAGGTGCGCTCGTCGCTTTATGGCGCCTTTAGGCCAATGAGAGCAGCGCTGAAGATGTATTGAAATGCAAGTGAGGACTTTACGGGAGGCCGCACGCGTGCTGTTTTCTTGGCGACGATCCTCGATACGCGATTCCGACAATGACAGATGTTGACTAACCCTTTAAAGCATACCTGATTTCACTCCGCTGAATTTGTTGACAGCAACCATTACTCAAGCTTAACTAGTCCCTAGATATTTTAGAAAGTATTTTAAAAAGCAAAACAAAAGCAAGCACGACAAAACACCTAGGTTATTTATAATAGATACTCATGGTCATTAAAACGTAGTTAAAACTTTTTAATTTTTAATGAGTGTATGTTTAAAATATTTTGTTTAGTCATTTTACGTCATGCGAAGTGATAAAAAGATCGAAAATATCACATGCAGCGATTGATAAATTATACGATAAGTCTGTCATACACAGAATAAGTGCTTTTCATTAGTTTTAACATCGCGCGATATGTACTAATAATAGGCTACGGAAAATTGTATCGGAGCAATGTAACGGTTTCTGAAACGGTACAAACGTATGTACAACGACGTAAGTGGTGACCTTTTCAACGATTCGTTAGAATTTCGAGAATCAAAGAGGAGAGAATTGAGGTTTCAACTTCATCCGAGACAGACGGAAGAAAAAAGTGAAAGAAAAATGATCGACATACATCTGGATGATTGATCATGTGACCGATCGTCACAACGCTTCATGAGAGTCGCATTTTTTTGTAATTTTAGCTGACAGTGTCGATAGAACGACATAATATATCGCAAACACGTGCCAATATTCTTGTCGGAAATGAGTTCAAATTTAAGACAGTGAAAAATTGATCAATATTATATATTTCATTTGCACTTCTTATAAATAAAATAAAGTTCGTCGAATACATGTTGCGACACTATATTTACGTAAAATTACTATAAGCTATTGTGTGTTAAGTCGATAATGTGTTAAAGAGTTAAAAGAGGCTAAGCTATGTTCGCAGCCAACACAAGGAAAATTAAAAAAAAGATTAAGTCATAGAATGTCGACATGTAATATTTTTTCTACGTATCGCACAACTCCGGAGAATTATGCGGAATAATTTTACTAAAGAGCGAGAACGTGTCTGCCGGAATATGCCAATGTAACATTGTGCAACTATATATATATCAACGATAATATTGCAAGTTACGAATGGCGCCAGTCTTCCTTAAAGGATACGAAAGAGATTATCCTCGTTATCCACGAAGACCTCACGTTGTATGTTTAATTTTAAACTCACACACAAAATTCCGAGAATATCTCGGTATCCTAAAGGATAAGGATGACCGTGACTCGTCTGAGCTACGAATTAGCCAGACAGCCTGACATTATATAATTGCCTTCGGTATATCTAGGTAGCGGTGGCGCAAACAATGTTGCGAGAAAAGCGACATTGCGCGCCCAACGCTTTGCTTCTCGCGTCGGCATTTGTTTTATAAGTCGATTCGTCTGAGAAGATCTCTTCTTTTATAAGACATTTATATGTGCGGCGCACATGAACAAAGCAGCGTCATTTAACCACGCGAGACAAAGACGAAAAGCATAGCAGAATTCATGATTCGTCCGCGCGTATTATCGCGCGTTAAGAAAAATGTCGCCACGTTGTTGACGCCGCGCACGTTGTCGAAGCAATTCTCGGTATGCTAGGTTCTCAACGTTACGCCATTAGCCGAAAGAAAATGTGGAACGCGGGTAAGAATTCCTCGCTTAGGGCGTCACTATACGAAAGATACCAACAAACAGATACTTACGCAATATTGTGCAACGTTCGTTCGTTCGTTCGTTCGTGCACCGATAATTGTTGCAACGACGGCAGTACGGCGTTGCTAAAGTACTAACGTTCATAGGCAAATTGACACTTCGTGTCTGTTTTGCGCGGAGCGTTGTGCATACGTAGAACTTCAATTGGCACTTAATTGAAGAGGTAGACACATAATCAAACGCGCACGTTATGTGACCATGTTTTTTCTTTATTTACCTGCTTAAACTCGCGCAAGATACGGCTTTATTTATAACACTTTTCATATACACCACGCAAATTAAATTGTTATTTACAATATATTCGCTCTCACTTAAAAATATTACGTAACATATCCAACACGGATATTACCAAGTGTTATTGATAAAAGGCATATTGATTTTTCATATTTGTATAGGTATAGGTATTACTTTTGGGACCGAGCGATCGTCTGATGTTATCCGATGAATGGAGAGCATCTTGCTGAAGTTCCATTCAACATGGAATCCGCGCCGAGATTACGCAACATCGTGTAACTCGTTCGCTTGACCAGCGTACGGCAAGCAGTGTGTACACGCTGTCGCGTTACAGCTGGCACAATTATCGCTCGCTATCGATTCTCAATATTGGCAATTGCCGTAATCGGCGATTTCTAATTGCGGTCCTGTTGTGTTGTTATCGAGAGATGTACTCGTCTGTTCTAGCTAGAAGACGGCGCGCATCACCATACGTACTACAATGATTGCGTAAGCTTGCGTAACCTTCAGAGCGACAGAGAAAGAGAGAGAGAGAGAGAGAGAGAGAAAATTGAGCTTTAGAATATAAATATCGTCGCAATTCTTATTGCTATCTATCGATATTAGTATATTAAAAAAGAAATGCGCGTTATACAATGCCTCTCACTATATCTAAGAATAGTTTATTTGTTATATTTTTTGTTTTAAATTGAACAATAGACATCACACAAATAAAACCTTACAAATATAAAATATTAAAAAACAATTAAACTTGTGCAAATTTTGTTATTAATTAAATATAAATTATAATAGATTTTACTAAATAATTAATTTTTACTCTCAACAAATATCTATCTTTATTGAAGAAAACGCTCATCTAAAATAATTGCATTGTTACTACTTTTAAGCATTGTCCTAAAACGATTTCACGTTTATATACTTTAAGAAAATCTGTTTATTATATAGTTCGAGAGAGCGGTTGTATCAAAATACACGTGGCGTTTCACAACGCGCTTCTAACATATGACTGTTTAACACAATTTGCACGATATATTTTTTCACACAGCGCATAAGAAGAAGGAAGAGGAAAACACTCGTATTTGAGCCGCTTGTAATGTCTCACGGATGCGCGTAACGGCGCGGAGATTAAGGATTAACGTGTGAATTAACGCACACACAAACTCGCGTTGCTCCCGCAGAGGAAAAACATGTGTTTAACGCGGTTATTTTGCACGTACTTACCCCTATATTTGTATTACATTTTCATTATAATCCCGCGAGATAACACATTTCACGCGTGCGTCGCTGAGCTGTTATTTTTGCGAGAAAAATAGACTCTGATGTAGAACATAAATTATCTCAATTTGGAAGTGATTATCACGTGTGCAATACGCACGATAATAGAGCGTTTTGCATCTCAGATAATAATAACGTGCGCGCGCCACCTTTCGATCAGACATCAATGTGCGTTCCGCATCTCGTTCCGTTCTCAGAAGAAAGCCACTCTCGTATCTCATTACCGCGCTGCGTTGTAAATAACGACGATGACGCGCAGGAAATTCCGCGGAGTCCGACTATTTATAGACACCGCGATATCGCACACATTGCACGGATGCGAACAGATAGTTAAATATTCGCCGAGGGAAACAGATCTCACAGAGGAAGTTGCATCTTACTCGAAAAATTCCCAACTGACAAATATTTTCTTGTCACTCTAATTGTTTTCAAATTAATGTTTATTTTTATTTGTCTTTAAATTGCAAAGAAGAATACTTCAAAAACTCCTATCAAATAGTATTTAACGAAAAACTTTTTAATTCTAAATCCGTGTTTCGCGTATTTTTCGATATGTTGTTATTGTAAACATAATCAACGCAACGTGGTTGTTTTTTTCTCTTCTTTTTTTGTTTTTTTGTTTTTTTATGTAGCAAACACTATTTCGCACACATGGATATCGAAGCGAGGACACTGGGATCTCGTGTGATATACATCAGTCGCGACGTAACAATAACGATATAACCGGCTAATCGCAATTACATAAGTATGTCACGTAACAGTTTCAGCACGCGGCCTGCCACTTTCTGCGTAGCGCACGTCAATGGCTTTCTTTTTACGCCGCGTGTTTACTTGCACGAGATAAACACGCGTGACGCCGCGTGGTTTTGCAACGTTCAAGAAACCGCTTCTTTTTCATCTGATGCATAATTGCTGTAATATCCATAGAAGAGATGCGTAAGCGCGTGACTATTTTTTCTCTTTCGTCATAATTTATGATCACGTAAAGACAATTATTTTGTCATCATATAGATTTAAATTTATATTATAACTTTATGTAACACATTTACTTGCTCTAGTTTGCTGGATAATAAAATTATCCTAATTGCAAAAGAATTTGAGAAGAAGATTGTTTGTGATACTTTATCGAGCTGAACAATAGCAGTCGTGATTTATCAATTTCCTCGGACCGTGCTTCGATTGCACACATTTGCGGCTATACAAAATCTCGTCGCATCTCATCATAGCGAACATCCGTGATCTACATTATGTCCGTATCGAAATAATCCGCGTGTGATAGCCGCCGGTTATCAAAAAAGAAAAAAGAAAACAGAGACAGGAAGAAAAAGAGAGAGAAAATCGATGCGCGTCATTCAGGACGAGGTGCGCATTCATTCGTATTTATAGCGATGAATGAAAAGTCGAGCGGGGAGCGAACGGGTCGCTTTTACCGTCATAGACACACATTGCACACATTGCGTGCATTGCTCGTCTATCTATCTATCTTGTCTGTCCATTCGCATCCGCGCGTTTTCATCGCGCGCGATTTGGGAAAATGCGACGCGACGCGACCCAACCTTTCCTAAATGCGTTGTATCGGTCTGACGCTTCGACTCGACAAACCGCAACACGTGCACGGAACGTCGAAACGAGAAAATGATTTCATCATGTGGCGCACGGTCGCGTTCAAACGGCCTCTGGCCACGTGGCGGAACACGGGTCCGCGAACGTTCATTTTCTCTTTTTTTTATTGTGCGATGTCGTTTCTCTCGATTGACGTTTTCATCGTGCTCGTCCCTGCGCACTGTAAACTCTTCTCGCGCACGAGACACAAAGACAGATTTTATACATAATTCAATAACAAAAGATATATTCAAATAACACACAATTTAAGAAAAAAGAAAAAGATTAACCATCAGGAGAGTAGATAAAACATCAAGAATATTATATTTAGGCCAATCATTATTTCTATTATTATTAGTGAGAAAAATGATGGGGGTTTTTTCCGTAAGATTACCTTGATTTTCGAAAATAAATATAAATTTAGATCGATAAAATTCGATTATAAGCGCGTTACCTTTATTTGCACAATATAAAGTAGTACGCATAATGAGACTCATGTGCCACACATAGGCATTGACGTACAATTTACTTCCTGACGATAATGCACGCACAGCAGACGAAACAGGGTCAACCAATCTGCGCAACAGCTCTCTCAATGGAAACGAGTACGTGGCCGCCGTCTGAATGACACGCATCGCGTGTCAAGGTTGTTTTTTCAACTTGCGAGAGTTGCGCTATTCAATTTTCTTCCGGAAATAGCAACGAATTTATTTCAATGTAATGTAATAACACTAATAACTTAACGTACACAAAACTTCCGACCTATGATTGCATAACATTTTGCTTTCAACTAACCTGCATTTTGTTTCCTGACCAAATAGGGAAGACACATAAGTGTGCGCACGCGAGTTTTGTTGTTCTCGATACATATTTGCATTGTTGACGCGTTGTAAATAAAACGGTAAATGACCAATGAAAAACTCGAGTATATGATATCCAAGTAAATCGTGTTTAGCGCCACGCCCAAACTTTCGCACGAATAAATTAGTAACTTGTTACGAGATGTACATAAACAACAGTTTAATGAGACATAATGTGTATCTGTCTTCGCGTCTCGTCTTTTTCTTTTCAAGAAAATTTCCTACATAAAGTATTTTCTAGACGGTTATATGCTGCCGGTCTATTTTAGAAGCACTCTCGATGACTAGAAAGATTCGTGTCGACGGACAAACTGTGCAAGAGAAGAAACGGAATTATCCTCTCTCTCTCTCTCTCTCTCTCTCTTTTTCTCTTTATTCATGATCATGGAAGGTATAATGCAATAGCATTTCGAATAAAACACAATCATTACCGCATCGGTGTAATCCGCTGGGCGTTTACGACGAAATAAACATGTTCGCTACAGACGGCGCCTCGGTAATCGTGACGATCGACTCTTTACCGAGAATCTTCTTGTTGCGCTGTCTGCGCATTTATTATCCTCTTGCAATGTTAATGCAACGTATAAAGTCGAACGGTTTCTTTTTCGTAAGAGCTTTGAAGCGATACACAGTTCTTCACTCCAATAATATCTTATTTACACATTTATTAGGTAATATCACTAATGGTAATATCATCATTGTGTGACAAATCTGTTACACGAAAAAGAACTGATAGATGAAGCAAATATAAATAGAAATAAGTTTTCTGTATTCATTCTCAGTTATCGCGGAAGCGCATGCTGACAAGTTTGCCGCTGAATTCATTACACGTCCTACGACAACTAACTCGGAAATCATTGCAGGTAAGAAAAAACAAAGGTTGAAGTCATCCCTTACAGAGGTTTCTTCGCGAGCGACGCACTTCAAGAAATGGACTCCAAAGACTGGCTTCGGTAATTACATAGGGCTTGTGCTTTTCTTCTTTTTTGAAGTTGGCACGTCCGTGGAATAAGTTTACCGATTCAAATGTCAACCTAGCTTTCTTGGTCTTCCCTTCTTGCTGATTAAGCCTTCCGAGATTAACTCTCTGATGGAGGCGAAATTATTTTATCTCGAGTTAGTAGCCAGCGTGAAGCCGTTTCCATTATCTCTCGCTCCGAGTGTGTACGATGTTAATATAGTCCAAAAATGGACTTATTCTCATCTACTACTCTCTCAGCAAAATATTCTTGAGAATTTAAATGGTAAAAATACAATGAAATATCTCATTAATTTGTACAATCAACTTATATTTAGCGTACATAATACGCATCTAAATAATATATCTATAAATCTTTGAATATTGTATATTCACAAAAAAGAGATTAACGTAACGCATGAGAAGTTTTCTACATTTAACTGATCATTAAAACGTTCAAAATATGATTTACTTTATTTATTATCGAGTACAGCGACAATTAACACATATGATTTCATTATATGCGTTTTTATCGATACGCAATTCTCCTTTTATTTGACGCAATTTTAAGAAGCAATATTTTGAGTTAATCTTACAAAAGTAGAAAGACAAAATAGAGTAGAAATATAGCGTATGTTATAATGCGTGTTCAATAATATTACAATAATACGCGTGCACGAAGAAGCCGATAACATTGATCGAAATTATTCAAAACAATCTGTATTTGAATCGCGTCTCTCATTCTTCGTTAATTTTTTTTTCGTCGACGAGACAGAAGCAATGCTATATTCGTCTAGTTATTCTCTTAGTTTTCTTTTTTTTTTCTACAAAGTATGAGTTTTTCATCTCTTTAAAATCCATCGGAAAGAATCAATATTGCCGAGTGATTTTATACTTAAGAGAGTCGATGTTATCGGGTTTGCTCAAGAAGTATAGAATTTAAGGACTCGCTGCTTTCATTTTCCCAATCTATTTTTGCTCTTTTCTCTTCTAATCTCTTTTCATACAGAACAAGTATAAATCTAATATGTGTAACAAAACTGTTAATGTTTTTTATTGTTAATTTTTTATTGCTTTGCCATTACTTTTATATTTATATCTCTCTCTCTCTATACACACACATACACACAAAATAATTTTGCACATGTAACGCGCGTATATTTAAAATAAGAAAGTCGACGTGTGTACGTATCTCGTTCTTCATACCAGTTTCTTATTTATTTTTTAAACAAGTGTAATAAAATCACTAAATGATTCATATACAAAATTCACCGAAATAATTTGCCGTAGCTTTTTCTTCGCGAATTAGCATTTTAAATTTTACAAGAATACGAAAGTGTCGTGATCAATAGGTAAGTATCTGTAGTTTTCTGATTTTAAGTAGGTATGTGTATTTGGTTATCATTTGAAATGTTTTCCGCTAATAAATAGCTAGATAACGCACGGAGATGTACATATTAATAAAACCGAATAAATATCGGCAAAAGTAGTCCCGACTGCGGAATTCTATTGTGCAATATCGATTACATAAAACAGCAATCGGCACAACATATATTAGCCTGTTTGCATAATTTAATCGCCATGATAAAATTTTGTCGCAGACATCCTCGCTATTTTCTCTCCGCGAGGAAACTCTCACTCGTCATTTGTCGTCGATAAAGAGTATATCGCCGAGTATTTATATATATTAGATAACGTTCAATGTAAACAAAGTGGATATAGCAAAATTATATACATAGCACGATTTTATTGCATTTATTTTGTGCAATAAAAATATGCTCGTGTCGATCAACGCGCAATTAAAACGTTAATCGTAACTGAGGAAAATTATGGTACATATAGAGCAATTGTAAAGAAAACTCATACTCGATACACACACACACACACTGTTTATATCTATAAACATGATTTATATATATATACGCGTGTTTATTCTTGGAAAAATATTTATAAAATCGTGAAAAAAAATACATGAAAAAAAATTGAATTATCGTTACATCACTTTTCCCTTTTAACACTTGGTTGTACATTTCAAACGCAAATGGAAAAAATATTTTCGAGATAAATAGCTATAATAAATAAATTATCAAGTATATAAAGTAATTATATCACGCTGCTTTTAAAGGAAACTTGTTTATGATACAGTAAATAATCTATTTTAGGCTGGAAAAATATTGCATTATATAGAAACGGTTTATGTATTCCGAAAAAAGAGAATTTTTGACGTTTCTTGATTCAATTGCAATGAGCAACAACTGTTTACTGTCTATTATTGTTTTGGATTGTGCTCGTGTCACGTAACGCTATTACACTTTCTATGTCGTATTAGTCGCGAGATAGGAAGACGAAGAGCGATTGGAGGAAAAAAGAATAAACTAGACGATTTACACAAGTAAACGCACGCGTGCCGCCTGCGTGTTGCAGATAAGTTACACTCGCGAAGTCGTTATTCTCCCGTTATTCTCCCTTGGTCTCCTACATGTTTTCCCCTTATCGCGCTTCGTTTTTGCCCCCGCACCCACGTACTGTCGACGCGCACAGTGTTGCTCAACCTAAACTCACACATACCGACACAAAACGGCAAATTCTCAGAAATAGCTCAGGAAATGGAATTTTCCTCCTGTGTTTACCACGCTCTTCGGCGGGATTAAAAGTCAGCCTCTTTTAAACCCCAAACTTGGCAAGTACTCTACAGACAGACCACTCTGCCTATCGTCGCTTCTGGAACAGTAATTTACAATTTAAAATTTAGACGTGCTAATTACATATTCATATACATATTGCATATTCTATAGTTTTTTTTATTTAATCTTTTACTTTACAAATTATGCATTTGAAGTAAAATAAAACAGATAAAAACATTAGTAATCAGTAAAATGCAGTTAAAATTACAAAATGATACAAATTATTTTGGAGTATAACAGAGATCGCAGTGTAACGCCCCTTCTGCAGAATTAGAACATGCATTTGCGGTAACAGAAGTAAAGTCAGAATAAAAAAATGAATAAAAATGACTAGAATTTTATCGGACGATCCAATAATTTCATGGAAATTCCAGAAAATAGCTTTTTACATGCACAATGCGTTTGAAAATGGAAAAACCTCACTAAATATGTCGCTAAACTCAACAAACAGCTATTACGTTGTCCTATACAAATCTTATTTTCTAGTAACTGGTTTTCTACAGTCGCGACCATGACAGAAGACACGCGGAGAGTTGAAATATATGGAACAGAAGGAGGAGAGAGAAAGAGAGAGAGAGAGAGAGAGAGAGAGAGAGAGAGAGAGAGAGAAGCTATCACACCAACTTCTGTGTGTTAGATATCACTGCGCAAATTCTAATTTCCAGCTTTCTGCACTTTTCCCGAAGAGAATTTCCAGGGAACACGTGTGCGGAGGACTTCCGTCTGTGACATATGCGTTTAAAACGCGAAAATGGTTCGTATTTTCTCGACTTGCGAGAAAAAGAAAGAGACACAAGAGGGGGCAGTGTCAGTGCGTCGAAAAAAGCTCGAACGTAATTTGCATCGAAGTGCCGGTTCGTTATTGCCGGTCTTAAGTCCGATCGCAATGCAAGTTGCATGTAAAACGCATGTGCGCCGCACTTCAGTGTACTCCTACTAAGCAGTAATAAAAAGTCTATAAATGACGCTGGCTGAATGCGGAATAGTCAAGCTAACTTTTAATTTTTAACTTCCGCCTTAGACTATTACGAATTTGTGAGATGTATATTTCCGAAACAGTTTGCAGCGTCTAGTAAGTTAAATTCATTTAAACCGATACCAGGCGAACCGTTTCACATTGTCGCATTTGCCACAGCGCGAACCTCGAATAACCTAATTCAGAACTATTCTCGCAAGAGAGAGAAGAGAGAGAGAGAGAGAGAGAGAGAGAGAGAGAGAGAGAGAGAGAGAGACTTCTCTGTCTCGTCTCCGTCTTGTACCTGAGTTCCATTTTCTAGTTTCCCGTGACGGACTATTTCAAGCATGGATGCTTCGCGCGTTTACGAGCGGAAGGCAACTTGAAATATGAGAAATGTATCTTCATATTCCGCACACTTTCACGCTAAAAGGAAGACGCAGTTGCAACCGCCGTCGCCGCAGACAGAGAATGCCTAGTGCAACAAGTAACAGAATTCAAGGAAAGTTGCGTCGCGTCGATAAGGCAATTATTCGGGCCGCGTTTTGACGGAACAATAGCTTTTGTCGAAATGAAGAGATGCCGGAGAGAGCCTGTGGTAGACGGCGCTTCCAAAGATAAACGTCTTAGGATTAACGCAATACACGTGTAAAACTCGGATGAATGCAGTCGGTGCTGACGACCCTTCTAAATTTCACAAGTTGAGTTTTGAAATGATGCATAAACTAACTTCGGTTTTATCGTACACAAAGATAAGAGATTACTAGTGTAAAAATGTAAGAAATGAACGTTTAAATCTCACATGTAAAAGCTACATTGTTATTCAAACTATATATTTTCATCTGTTTCTAAATTAAATTAAATTTTAAGCAATTTATATATGTATATATACATATATATAATTAGATAATAATTAGATACATGAATAATTAAATAATAATTAGATGTATAAATAATTAGATATAAAATAATATTTGAACGTATTTTAATGAGTTTTTTCTCAATCTAAGTGGTTAGAAATTATCCGTGATCTTATTTTATGTTACAAATAAGAGTGTGAATTTTATGTTACAAATAAATATGCGAGCGAGATATATGAGTCGAGATGTATTTTTCGGTGCGACGTCGAGCAGATAATAAGACACAGCGGCACGCAATAAATAGCTTTACGGCGGTTCGGAGAAGATGAGGATTTTATCTCAGCGGCGCTTCGGAATTGATTTGGTCTCTCGTATTTGTGAGCGAAATTTTGCGAGCCGCCGAGAATGCAAGTGGTCGAGTGTTTATTAGCCACGACGATATGTGCCGAGAGCTCTAAATTGCACGATATAATCTTGAAATAAAATCTCGCTGCTTATTACAGCGGTTACACTCACCGTGCAAAATTTGACATAATCGATTTCATTAAAATAACGCAATAAATAACAAAAGACGTCACGCCGCTGCTCGGTTAACGACGATTAAATACAAAATAAATTGTCCGCGAAATACTCGAAAACACATCGCCATTCAAAATTCTATCGACCGCGATGGAAAAATTCTCTAGCGATCTCTTACTCGTTACTTGAATATAGAAAATTAGTTTTAATAGAGCGCGAGAAAATCTCCTCTAGACGCAAGCACGTTAGTCGAGAATTTATTTTTGTCGAATTAATGTTCACGTTCGCGCCACGGGATTAATAGCGCCGTGCGATACGCGTGCAAAGAGCGATACTAAGCACTTAGCCATTTGTTCGAGAAGTATTTCTCTCGTCTCTGTGAACTTCTTTAATCTTTTCGCGCCGACTATATCTTCGAACTTGATTTCAAAATAATTGTCACGGCGGAAAGAACGAAGAAAATAGCGCGAAGACAAGAAAGAAAAAAAAAGAAAGAGAAAAGACATCGTCGAATATTCGTAGACTCCACGGTGCACAACAAATAGACCGCGCGGTGATATGGTAATCGCGAAGAGAATCGTTAACGAAAACGGAGTTAATAACATAATAATTATATGACGAAAGTAAGGGGTTGTATGTAGATCGCAGCGCGAGGAATGAACCGGATGGAGTCGTTGGGATCACCAGTGGCGGATCGCGCCGGCAGACGCGCGTGATAGATGAAAGATGTTCCAGTTATGTGGATTTCACTCTGAACGGGATGATGAATGAATCCACTGCGCACACGAGTAAAAAAACGTCGCGCTCGCAGAAAGAAGGAGAGAACGAGCGAGCAAAGCTCCGAAAGCGACGAGATGAAACGACGGAGTTGTTCGTATAGGGTGGTTAATTGGACGACGAGCCAAATCCGAATGACGGATGACTGTCGTCCGTTAACAAAACCGCGCTGCGGTCGAAACTGAGAATACTACGTCGGCTCTTTCCCATCAAAGTAACGAAACCTCACGCTGCTACGTCGACGTAACAGCTACGATTCCCTGTGTTGCAATATTCCAAAGACTCGTCGATGTTACACATTTCACGAAAAAATCGAGCTCAATCCTCTTCCATCATAATTGTTCGAACAAATAGTCAGAAGAAGAATTGAAAAAGAATTTAGCATGCGAATACTCTCTCTAATGATTACTAAGATAATTACGAAGAGCAATTGATCCAAAACTCGAAAAGATAAACAACAATTTGAAATGTATATTTATTTTTCAATATAATCGCCTTCTATTTCAATATACTTTGACCAACGTTTTTATTTTTCCATCACTTTGATAGAAAATGATTTCTCAAGCTTTTCAAAATATTATGTTATTTACGACATTGATGACTTCATTGTTGCTCGAAAATTTCGAACAACAATAAGCCACAGCGTTTGACATTTGGTTTTCTAAAGAATGAAACTTGTCAACAGCGCGTGCAACGTGATATACCACTGTCGCTATCTATGCATCGTTTCGAGTATTTCAATAGCTTCTTGTATGAAAATATTATAATTACGATAATATAATGATCATAGAAATGCTCAATTATCTAAATATAATATTTTAATAGAAAGGTTATGAAATAACAGTTCAAAAATATCAAACATATCGATTGATTTTAGATTCTCTCTAATAGAAAATTATCGAATTGTATTAATATTTTCATTATTTTGGATATACTTTATTAATTCATTTATCTCATAGCATATAATGACTCTTCACGTTGTGACATGCTATGTAAGACACCGGAAATTCAAAATCATCTGGGTCAATGTAGCTCGTCGAGTAGGATTTGTCGGCATACTTGAAGTGTTCCGCAATGCGTAAAATCGGCCGCTATACACGTTGCTTAAGGTTTCGCTATTATTGGCTGACCATAGGTTACCGTGTCAATCTGTCTAGACGGCACGTGTTGCGCGATCGATAACCGCTCTGTACATGTATGTATCTTTTCGATTACTGCTTTTTCTCGAACGTCCTGGAATGCAAAATAGTTGTAGGAAATAATGCCAAGGGCAATTTATAACGATCAAACGTCACCACGTATTATTATATCGCATCAGTAAAAATCATTTAAACGCGTTTCTGAAAAAATATGATTGGTAGTTTACAAATCGCGTTTATTTAAAATAATTCGCAAAAAGTTTAAATACTTCTGTAAAGCGGTGATAAAAATACTATATAAACAAATGCAGAAAAAAAGTTACTTCAATGTGCAAGCACTTACAATTAGTAGTAAAAAACATCACTAAACATAAACTAAAACAAAAAAATAAAATAAAACAAAATCCACGAAGAACATACATACATATATTATTAAAATGGATCAAATTAAAATTTCTAATAATAATTGTAATATGCAAACATTAAAAAATATGAAATAAAAAGCGCATATGTGTATATACGCAAGTGTCGTTATGTCAATGTAAACAAATAACATCTCACGGTATATCACATATTATTGCCGTTAATAAATTACATCAATGCAATTTTATAAACACACACACACACACACACACACACACACACAGAGAGAGAGAGAGAGAGAGAGAGAGAAATTTTCCAAAAGCCGCTGCGTAGTAAAGTATTAATGGATAAACTGAATTTAAATTCAGCAGCATCTCACGAATATTTGAACATGAATTTGAATATTTTAAAGATCGACGGAAACGCGCGTAATACACGCAAGAAGTATCAATGCAAAAGACGAGAAAGTCTCTCACGCTCTTTGTCTATTCTCCAAAATCTTTCGTGTATTTAAACGAGACGTGAAAATGATCAACATAGACAAAACCAAAAAGAAAGAAACACGCAAAAAGAATTCTGAACTGGTTTTGCGCGAGATATATGCCGATGTTTCTTTACCTCAAAACGCACACGTGATTTGTATTTTCTCGAATTCCACGAAAAGCTGAAATGAATCGTAAACTCTCGCGATGTCGAAACACCATCGCGACATCCGGAAATAAGTATTTACATTACTGAGATCCGTGTTGAGGTAATTAATAAATATTCCCTAAAATCGTCGAAATGAGCAACGAGAAAAAGAGAGAACAAGAATGAGTGAATGACGAGAAGAAAACGAGTTTCGGATTTCTTTCTCTCTGCATCTCGCGATCCGAGTAGGGAAAGCGCTTAAGAGATTAACCGGACGGTTCAAAGTTCTTGTCTCTCGTGTAAACACCTTAACGGACTACACCTGTTGCTCGCGCGTCAACGCCGAAAAATATTTTCGATGATTCGCCATTTTTATACTTTAAATGTTAACACAGAATATATATTTTTTAATACACAGTGTGCTTGTCCTCGCGACCACAAATAGAACTATATATAACGTAAGAAGACGGATTAGACCAATTAATTATGTATCAGCTCAAAAACAAAATTAAAAATAAATGTCTCAAAATTAGAATGGTTGATGAAATTCGAAAACGACGAGAATTTTAAAACAGTTGGCTGCGAGCCTTGACACAACTAAATATTATCTGCATCCGGATGTGTAGATATTATTGTCCGACGGTAAATAATCATGTTTTAGAAATAGCATGCTCTTTTTGTTTGAAATATAATATTAATTCTACAGATTTTCAAATTTTTACTCAATTCAACGCGCCATCAACAACATCGGCGTAGACATCAACTAACGCGAAATTTTCCGCGATCGTGTGATTCACCGATTGAATCACGCTAACATAGTTTTGTTCTAGTTAGGATATATGTACGTGCATCGTAATCTTTTTCTTTAAGTGCGAAATTAACTAGAAATTAGGACATTGCCAATTATAAAATTAATGTAGAGCAATCTACAAGGTTGTTATATCACGATTACGGTCCTATTCGTTCGCGAGCTTCACATGTTAATTGCGTTGTTGTCGCCGAAAGATGCCTTGCAGCGTCAACAAGGTGAACAAAGCGACGGGATCTAACAATCGTTTTTAAATCGTGAATCATCATCATCATCACACAAATGGTTCCAGTCGGATGACAACAGCAATTTGTCGCCTCTGATAACTAAATTTCGCGTAAATCGCTAAATATGTATCAGCACACGCGCCGCTTTCCCACAATTTAGCTAGAAATACGTCGCATATAAAAAAGTGCGACGCGACGTTGTTTACAGACCTCGTGATTCGATGTTAATCTCGTAGACTTTTACAAACTCTCGCGCTATCACGTGAAACGATAACCAACCTTCTGGCACGGGCACGTGATATCATCTACGCAACAAAACGGTTGATACGATAGCGCGTATATCTAGGAAACTTGGTAAGTATTATTGATAGTCACGCTGTGTTGCTGCGTCATTGAAATTGACGCGTGATGTGAGAAATTCTCTTCGAGCTTGATACGTGCCACAATGATCAACGAACAATCATGAACGATCAAAGATCGTTTTGCTTAATGAATCTTGTTAATCTTTAAATTTACGTTCTTTAAAATTTAGAGATTGAATATTGCGATATCTCCATATCGAACTTACTATTTTATGTTTTAACATTTTAAGTTAAATTTCCATTCTCTATCACTATAAATATATCTATTTATCTCTCAAAAATAAGATGTATTCGATACAAACGGACAAAAACTTTTGTAAGATTTTATACTTGAAATTGTAAAAAAATATCTAATTATTATACAAATCTGTTTTCGTATAAACTAATTTTTTAATTCATATTTATGAAGTAAAAACCAAACAAAACAAATTTTGCTAAATATAGTGTTTCAGTGTTTTTATTTAGTGCTCTTCGGGAGTTAAAAACCGGATTACAGGTGATCAACACTCTTTTCTCTTCGTCGTGCCCACTTCTTTCTTCATCGTTACAACGACAACGAGCTATTTCAGAATCAAGTATCACGACTCCTTGATATACAAACGATCTACGGCACAACGGAAGTTCTTTGGTTGCACGACTAGTTTTGCGAAATTCCGTTAATCTTAAAAAAAACTCATGCGACATTCCTCTCTCCCGTGGTGTTGGGATTTCAACTTGATTTTTACTTTATTTTCTTCTTTTTCTTTTTCTTTTTCTTTTTCTTTTTCTTCTTCTCTTCTTTTTCTTTCTCTCTCATTCTTTTTTTTACGACTTTGTATCACATTATTTGACTACATAAATGGTCGCTATCTCTTTCTTTTCCAAACAAGAGACGATGGGCACTGCAGTGTGATGAAAAAAATACAAATCTTAAACCGCGCGTTAATAGACTTCAAACACCGTGTTTTTCTACGCGCACACCGCGCGATGTCGGAAGGTAACTTTTAAAGATTGACCGTCCACCGTAATGTTCTAGAGAACATAAAACGAGGAATCTCTAGCCAAGGAAAATAAATAAATCGTCAGTCGTGAGGTTTGACAAGAGTTAACAAAACTAATGTAAAAACGGCAAATTTGCGAGCTAAGATTGTTGGCACTTTGGATTACCTCTTCGTGAACAGACTTTAAAAAAATCGCCTAGTTGAACAGACTGGGTCTGTGAGATCCATGCAACTTTAAAATTAAACATCTCTCCGAAAAATCAATATTTTTCAATTTTTTTTTTTTTGAATTGAAAGTTTGAACGATGTTGGGTCAATAAAAAAAAAAAAAAATAAAAAGATTTCTAGTAGTTTCAAAAATATAAACGTTTAAAAAAAAACTACTGTTTACTAGAAACATCGATGCGCAATTTTTGAGTAGATCTAGAAATCCCATCAGTCCACGAAAGGTTAATTGTTAATAAATTTCCTGTATTATTCTCTCGATGATAATAGAAAGGAACGATAGCATAAAATATCTTTGTTTATCTCGGTAACAAGAGATTGGAATGTCGAGTGCTCTCTATTGACGAGATAGAAATTACAGATGCATAATGAGATCGATTAAAGAAAAAAGAAGTTAACACAATGTTAAGTATTTGCAATATCTATCGTTTCTCTTCCACAGTTTTCTTCGTATAGATAGTAAGTGCTAATATATAAACACACTTTTTACCAATAAATGTACTTGTAAATAGAAGTACATTGTTATCACTTGCAGTTCTCTCCGAGTTCCCTCGATAAGTGCAAATAATTTTTCAAGATGCCCAGCCGGTACTTACGTTGTTAATAAAGTAAACGCGTTTGCGGTAAGAACCGGTTTGCATGACTAGGCAGGAAAGAACTGATTAAGTTCGCAGGCATAGGCGCGCGCTAGATAAGTGTTCGTTGAAATTTTGGGTAACGTTGGCTGTTTTATCGGCAGGAAGTCAATATTTTTATAGATAGAGTCGCGCCGACGCGACCGATCAGTATGTTTGACCTGCCTTTGATACATCTCTTAAAAATGTTCAAAGCTTATAATTTCTGACAAATTTATTATATGATTTATAATTTTTTTAGATTTGCGCAAGAGAGATAAGATAATTATTAGATAGCAAGAACATACATTCACCGATGTTCACTGATGTTAAAAATTTTGACATAATCTTTTTCAAACAAAGCGTAAAACAAAAAGAAACAACATAAATACTTTATTTTTAACTAAACTTCTTTCAGACCTCAAAAATTTTGTCAAAATTAGTAATAAATCACCAATATGGCACAATGTTAAGCTACAAAAAAAACTAATAGCCAAGATAGAAACGCGAGCTTATGACACGCGAAAACATCGGCGCAGCTATTAAAGAAACGTGTTAAATTTCTGTATACTGCATTTTCCGCGGTTCTTTAATGCCGCACAACATGAGAAAACAGAATGAATTTAAGCGTTGTCGGCATGGTGGCGCGGCAGTTATAAAATTAAACAATTTAGTCGATCAGGACGGTCGTATAACTTCATTAAAAAAATGAGTTTGAAAAATCGATGAGAAAATTTTGCAAACTCGCAATTATATAGTAACGTTTCACGATTAGTGAAACGTAAAGTGGATACAGCCGCGTAGTTCACGTGTGTGTGCGCGCGCGCGCTTTAATTTGCGAGACAATCATTATCGTCAAGAATTCGATTTAAGCAAAATCTACAACACAAAATAAACTTTAAGTTTTATGGATTTTGTTTTATTCGAGAAATCGCGAACGCGTATAATATGAAAAACTAAAAAATATTTACAACTCAGTTCTCAAGATTAAAATCTAATACTGAGATCATAATGTAATATAAAACCAACGATTTTTTAAATATAAAAGATACATGTGTACACATATCAAAATACTAATTCTGAAAATACCTATACATTGAATCTTTTGTTATCTTTTGTATGAAGTTTTTACACTCTCTGCAAGTCACTAGGATCCGATTGTAAGTAAACGAAATCAACGATAAGCCGGATATCGTGCCCCCGAATTTTGCGACTCTGACGATGACATCCGGCTTCGTGCGGATCGTGCGCGAAACGCGATCTGGATTCGATCGGATCTGCCGTCAGCATCCGATTGTATTTACATACAATTGAGCGTTATCCGGCCAGGGGCGCGCGGCTAATTTGCATGACGCTATCATCATCGGACCATGACGCAAGAGTGGGACACTCTTCGCGTCAGAACAAAATCGATTCGGATTTATCAGCCCGTTATGGGATAGGAATCCAGATATACCGAATTGCAACACATACATGGAACATACACATCTAAACATTCGACTATTATATTCATAATGTTTTATCACGCACGTTTAAGTAAGAAAGACAATCCTTGTTTTATTTTTAATACATTTCAATATGTTCACGTAGTTTGCTATATAATTTTTGCTTAACTAACCTACAACTAATTCTTAATAATAGCAAATAACAGCGCTTATTTTTGTCTTTTACATACGCTTAACAAGTTAACAAAAAAATGCAAATAAGTAAGGAAGAAAAATATCATTGATATGTTTCCGCAAGTTAAACTTGTCTGGTCTGAGACTAAACGCAAATAATATAAATAATATTGTTAAATGATTATCCGGGGACTTCCTTTCATATAAATCTGAGATTCGATTTAGCAAAATCTTATTCAAGATCTATCAGAGCGCGCAAAAGGTATACGCGATGATAGCCTATCGTGCGTTATAGGCTACGTGCACATAGCCGATAAATAAATTCTCATTACTGTACTATCGACATGGCAGATCAAGCAAGCCACTCCCTTCGATCGCACCGAAAAATAATCATGTTCCTCGAACGAGTGCCACTTGTGTGGATGCGCACGACCGAGCGTACATAAACTGCGGATGATATTGCGTATATTAATTTTTAAAATACGCAGAAAAATACTATAACTAAATTTCTTGGGATCAGTTAGCACGAGAAATACTTCTTCAAAGATTCTCGATCTATTTTTCTCTAAAACTAATGAATCCGCGCGCGCGCGCGCGAGAGAGAGAGAGAGAGAGACAGAACGTGGCACGAGGAAAGAAATTAGTTTTGTTCGAAAAAACAATTGTTGGATAAACTATCTGCAAGAAGCCATATTGAATTTTGCTACAAGAACTATTTAAAATAACAAATTTAAACCCGTGATAGTGTTTAACTAACAAACAGTTTTACGATCAATACGAGTTAGATTTTGCATTTCTTTTAATAGAAAGTTTTCAAAGTCTCTCGTGATATTAAATTTGTTGATAAACAGTTGTTTCAGAAACAAAAATTTATCTAGTTGCTTTGTAAATTAGTTTAAATGTAAAAATTATTTGTGTCACAAAAATTGAAATTATTCTAGTGTAAAGAGAGATATTTCGGAATTATATAGAAATATTTTCTCTTCATTTTAATAGATGTTTCGGATTTTCCAACATTGACGTGAATCTTGGTAAATAGGTCTCGCTTCGTGTGCGATCAACTGTGAGTGTGCATCGAGTAGAGAGAGTGCAACGCGTCGATGTTTATTTGTTCTAAACTCTGTTTTTACACGATTTCCCTGAAAAGACACGGATTCCGTAATGTTTTTCGCAAATGCGCGCTTTTAGAGCTAATCGCATAAGCGTAAAGCCAATCGTAACTTCTGCACACTTTCCACGAAGCGGTCTCGCACCTTTTTTCTCGTGAAACTTTATGAAGTAAACGATATGTTACGGTGCTCGTCGTGTTTACGTAGAGAGTATCTAGCACGTGTGTATAAATTAAGTCAGTTTAATTCGTCAGTAAATTTATATAATTTTTTTTCTAGACATGTCAAGTTATAAATGGAATAAGAAAAAAAGCATAGTTTTCATAATATATATATTTTTTTACATATAATAAAGTAAGATTTCAAAACACATTAATAAATTTTGGATTTGAACATGTTTGTTTTTCATAAATTACGTCACTACATGTGTATACAAAATGATTATTTAAATAAATATTATTAAATAAATATTTAATTAAGTATTTTAATTTAAATAAATATTTTTCATATTTCATGATTAATAAAAAAAGCATCAGTCGCTGTTTTACCCGTTCTAGTGATGCAATTTTTTTAAAACACAATAAATGAACCACTTTCCAGATCTCGTTTCCAAATCAGCTGCAATCGATTCTGTTATTACTTACTTCTGCCGTTTAAATAAAAATCCGGCTAAATAAAAATCATTGATTTTTTGTGTGTATTGAGAAGTTTTAACGACAACATGTAACTCATATTACTCAAATTTGCCGATGACTTTCTTCGACAGTTTTTTCGACCTTATCTCCTATTCACGAATCGATTATACTCTGATCAGTCTTGGAAGAAAGCGCCATGGTGGCAATTCCGCGGCGAGTTTATCAAGCGGAAGAACGCCGAGATACGTCGAAGATTTTTTCTTTTTCCTTTATTCACTGACTTTATCTACGAAGACACGAGATATAAAAGAAAAAAGAAAAAAAAGTCACGCACGTGTACTCGAGGAAGAAAAGATCGTAAGTTGTGAAACTTTTACTCAATTTATTTACTATTTTCTGCGCTTTTAATAATTCGAAACTCTAAAGAAAATATCTATGTATTACACATAATTTCTTATTCCGATATATTATATTATATATATATATATATATGTATATATATATATTTATAATATACACTATAATAATATTATAATATATCATTATTTGTATTATTATAGTACCTTTTTGTAATATAACAATTTATATAAAGCATGCCACAATCAATCAATAAAATTCAAGAAAGAAAACCAAATTAAAAGTTTTGTTACATGTATGTTAAAGTAGAGAAGGATGAAAAATAAATGATTCTTGTTCGCGCGCAATAAAAGCCTATTAGTTCGCTATTAACAACATTTAATTTGCTTTACGAGAAGAGAAAAAAAGTTGCACCACGCAAGTTGTTGCACCTAGCAGTTTGTGCGGATATTTATTCTTTGTCTCGATTAACTACATTTCTTTTTCAGTCGCTTCTCTATGCGAAATCAATCAGCAGCGCGTGCATTATTAAAGATCAAACAAAGTAGCGCAAAGTAATTTCCGTCGTGACTTAGTCACGAAATATCATCGATCGAACTGAATTTTCCAGGATGTATGACTCTTTGAACAAGAAACCAATTTGTTCTTGGACTTTATAGTTCGATAAATCGTACTTTCATTGATGTGCAAGCGAGATAAAGTGCACACTAGACAAATCGATACGTTTGACGGATACAGATACATTTGAGAATAAAACCAACTTTCTTAAGCACTCGATTCTAAACTTTGTCACTTAAGTGTGACAAAAATATATATTTTAAGAATTTTATTTTACTATTAAATCAATTATATGCAAAATATAACTTTGCTATTTTCCGTGCTTTATTTTTTTGTTAACATATCGATTATGGCATAGTCACCTTACTCGTATTTTCATTCAGAAAATTTTGCTCGTAGTAAGAGACGTAGAAATAAGAAACAACTCGAAGAGAGATTATAATATTCTATTTATGCGCATCGAAAAAAGTCATATTATTTTATGAGCGCGATCGAGAAAAGAAGATATCGATTTGATATCGATTCGAGAGTACGTTCTTTCGATTAGTTACGATGTCAGCGAAATTTTAGGAAGTCAAAGGCGAGAAGGGCGAAACGCGACGAGTCGCGACTATCGTGAAAGCATTCGGAGAATTTTGCCAATTAAAATCAACGGACGACACGATATTGCGCGTGCGAAGAGAAAGAACCTGGAAAGAGAGAAATGAAAGTAGAATCTCCGGAGCATCTCGGAGCAAAAGATACTGGCGAGGAACGTCCTTTGGTGAGGCAGTTTCGCTAATTGAAATCGATTATCCGGAACCATTTTTCCGCGAAGACGCGTCTCTACTTTTGCCGATCAACCGTTTTTCTGAGAGAGTAAAACTTTCAATTACCGGGAGCATTCGCTTCACTGCTTTTCGCGGATATTCGTATTTCTCCGGAAAAACATTTGGCGCGGAACGATAACGCGCGCATATAACTTCAAAATCGAAAAGTTTTTCTTTGTCAAGGCATATGTATATTTACTCTTCTTTTTTCGAGGTGTGAATACTAAAATTACCAACGACAACTGTTTATCTCAAGTATATAAAAAAATTAAAACATTCGCGTTATGAAATAAGTAAATATTACTATTACAGAATGCGTCAGGTTTTCACCTATCAAATAGTTGGAGAATTTTTTCCAACTATTCCATCTCAATATTCTTTTCCATCTCAATAAATATATAATCATTTGAGCGCAATTTATTATTCTTTAATAAAGTAATATTTAGTTTTGAAATTTTTTTACAGTCTGTTAATAACTCATTCATTTGATAAATATATACTTTTTCGAAAAAAAACAAGTTTTCAAAACAAAGCGTATATATACTATATAATAATATAATATTAAATCTTGTATGTTCTTTTGAAAAAAAAACAAACATGCTTACAGAATAAAATTTCGCACGGTGAAATTTCGACATAGTCTCTCGACAGCGATATTTCATGCGGCGCGCCGTAACGTTTTATCTCACTAAATTTTCTAGCTGTATTCAGAGATCGTTACTGTTACGCGATCGTTTCCAACAACACGCGGCGTAGTTGACACAACGCAGCAACGTTTTCTGCAACTGGTGTCCAATGATGCGTCGAAAAGAAGAGGATCTCGCGAATGCACTTGCATTTTGAACATATGTTGTTCACTCCGCATCGCGGAACGCGTTATGCTTTTCTATCTTTTTCTTCGCCATTATTCGGCTATATATATTCACTTTTCGCTACTATATATGTTACGCGGAAACACCAATATAGATGCATGTTTGCGTTCGTGCGCAGCAGAGAAAGAGAAATCAAGAAGAGAGAGAAAAGAGGGTGGTTAATCCGCACATGTGTGATGACAATCGCGAACCACTTGTTGAACGGCGCCGATACCTACTTTCGGCCGTTCTCTATCTGTCTGCTATTACTATCCACTGTAAAAGAAAATGTTTCAAATCCGAATCGGAGCATCCATGACCGCATCATCGTGTACTTCGTTAATACTACTCTATAACGGCAACAATATCTTGATCATTTTGTCATTTCGATCGGCTGTCTAGTCATATTTTTGCGAAAGACTCGAACATTATCTGTGTTATATTTAATCAAAAATCACTGTTTGAAAATAAAACAAAGAATCGCGTCGTAACTTCTTAATATTCTTCGACGAAAATGATGATAAACAATTGATTATCCAGAATCTCAAAACTATTTTCTTTTAGTAACAAAGAAGTATTATGCACGAATTTTATCGATTTCTGTCAAACGTCTTGAAATAACAAGAGAAATTTATAATCATACTAAAAATAGCATCATAAATTTACAATTTCTAAAACTATATCACCCGGACTTACATTTTCGGCAACCACGGCTAAACTTTTATTAGATATTTATTTGAGTGCACGAGAATCGTTAAACTAATCATCGATGAGACAATATCCATGATGAGCACGCTTATTGTTATCATGACACTATAACAAAATATAGTATAATACTATATCGACAAAACAATAATAAAAATTATTGTTTTTTCATTAGAAATTCGTCACAAACCGGAAAACTATTTGTCTGTTCTAATAAATTGATAATAATTAAAAAAAATAAAATAAATAAATAAATAAATAAATAATATACATATAGACTGCTCTATTTCTGCATATAATGCATTTCTGCATCGTAAATACGTATCATGACGACGACACTATGTTGTAGTACACACGCGCACGTGTAACAACAGCATTATCAACGACTTCCCACGTGCGTACGTACACGCGCGCTTATCAAGCCTATCGTGTGTGTCGTCACGACTTGGCGCCTTTCATGTTATCAGAATGAACCAACATATGTTCGACATTTTGACGAAAACGCTCTATATCGTAAAAGCACACACGCCAAAATTTTCTAGTTCGCATCCTAGTGCGAAGTAATATCAAAACAAAAAAAGTCCGCGCTTAAACTACTTCTACAGTTTCCGATCAAACTTCTGTCTGTGCACGCGGATACGTGCTGCAATAAAGTATCTCAAATCCGAAGAAAACGTTCGCCGTCTTACAACCGGTGTAAAACGTGGCGACTTTGTCATGCGCCTCGTTTCCTCACCGCATCCTTATGCTGTAACCGCACACACGACTTTTTACTTCGCTGTGAACTTCGAGCGGTTTTACTCGCTCAAAAGCAATAATTCTTTATCAGGTAATAATTTTTCAAGCGATGTAACTTTTTGCGACAGATCGGTTGCTTTTATGAGAAGTTTTGCGCGGAAAACTTGCGTGATTTTGAACGTCTTTTTTAGACACACGCTTGAGAAAATCATTACAATATATATTGTAAATTAAATCTATGAATATTGACTCACACATGTACATGCCTATAAAAATGTAAAAAGCAATATTAGAAAAATGTTTAAAACAATATGAAAAACATATTTCTAATTATAATTTTTTCCGAGAAATGCGTTTTATAAAATAAAACGTTTTCTAAGAAAAGTTTGGTTTGTATTACATTTTATAACTATATAACTTAAAAAATTTTTTAAACTCTAAGAAACTTTGCGCGATATGTAATCAAGTAGTAATAAATAAAAAAAAAAAAAAAAACAATACTAGATATGTCGACTTTGTGTATAGAACGTGTAGATATCCGAATGACGCAATCAGACCTTAAAAAGGGTCGTGTCAATATTGAAGCAACCTTGATTTTTTTACGCACGTTGGAATGCCTTGATCAAGTCAACTGCGCGTGTTAATTGTTTTATAGACATATGTTCATATGTTTCGTATACTTTTCTCATTACCTATCTGTGTACTTATATAACATCGAATATATTCATATAAGTGCGTAAAATATGAGAGATATCAAAAACTTATACAATAGAATCAGTATCAGTACAAACTGTATTTTTATAACAATTATTTTAACAATTGCTTCATACATAACGGTTTACCTATTTACGTGACAGAAGTATATCAAGAATTTCTCGAACACGTAATTCTCGAACACGTATGGCTATTGCCACAAGATTCTTTTAAGTAATTCTTTCAAGTAATTTAGTCGTTTTATGGCGAGAGAATTTGTTCATGACGTTCGAGCGCTCTTAAATTATATACTGTAACATTATTAAGGTTAATTTAAAGTTGTTGTATATCGACGGCGTGGACGAATCTTCTCGCGATTTAACAACCCAGATTTCCTATATAGCCCGAGTCTGAAATCAGAAAGTTTTAACACGAAATACACAACACGCATAGTGTACGTTAAAAGACGGAAATCTGGTTTTCGAAAACAACGTCTGCTTTTAGAAAAAAAAAAATACGAAAGATGTCAGAGAAAGAGATAGATAAACAGGCGGAGATAATATATATTATAACGTAGACGAGCTTCTTCATCATGCATGACTATCATAACGTTGATAATCATGTTTCATAATCATGACTATGACAGTAACAAATGTTCGAACGGTACGAATCATACAGAAGCGATAAAATTACGACAATTATGCGTAAATAAAATACAAATATGTAATATGTTTGAGAGATATTTTAATGAGAAAATGACTTGACTGTTAATTAGACGAATTACACAGAGTTATTTTAACCAAAATTGAATCATGATAGATCGAGATTAGTAGAGAAGAAGAGGTACTCGACTTAGTAAAACAAAAATACTCGAACTAAACGATTGACGATGTTGCAGCAAAATGACAAACAATGTGTTTGCGATAAGATTGTCATCTCTTCGCCGCAATTACATTCCTATATGCTGCGTAAGCGAGCCAGCATGTATAACAACGCTCGCTCTTATCTGTTTGTGCTAGATTGCACAAGATTAAGCGATCTAGACCAGTGGCGTCAGCTTCTGAGAATCTGCAAAGCATCTTAAAAGCAACATAATTGGAAGAACGACGCATTAACTTAGCTGACTAGATAATAAAAATCTTTGCATGTTTTATCTTGATATTCTTCTAAACGTAAAACCTTAAGCGTAAAAACTTTTAGTATCTTACAATTAGTTAATAGAAATACAATTAGTTAATAGAAATCACGAAATATACTATTACGCTAGAGAACAAATGTTTTAGTTTTAGAACTATTCACAAACGCACACAAGCTAATAGCACGCATACAACTAAATATTAACGTCGATACAAGCCAATATGCCGAATGTATGTGCAATTATATATTTATTTATTTTTCCTCTTTAATCTATAAGGTAACAACTTAGTACTCAATGTTTCGAATGCGCATCCGATTGTTTTTCTTCTTTTATTGATTGAACAATTAACGGATATTTATGCGCGCACATTTGGCGATCTCTAAATAAGCTTGGAAACAATCTATCTCTGGAAGTTCCAGCGAGATCAAAAGTCCGACCAATATGTTGCTTATCGCAAGACCGCAAATCGCGAGCGCGCACGAGCTTTACACCGGATAGCGAGAAAGACGAAAAACGAAAAAGCCGAGAGAAACTAAATTCATTCAACAATTCTCCAATGACAACCATATCGAACGTTTTGCAAGACCGTAAATGTGATCCACATAAACTTTCGGTTTTAGTGACTTGCAAAGCTACTTTTTTGGAATTTTCCAGAAGTTAGTCGATTGAAAAAGTGTGATATTTAGAAAATAATTTTCTCTCTTTCTTTGACCGAATTTTTATGTAGAAAATAATGAATAGAAATGAGAGTATCATAAATCATTCACGAGAAAATTTACAAGAATTCCAAAACTTTAAAATGTTCTTTAGAAAAAAATTATTTCAGAAATGTAGTTTTTTTTGCTCTTTTCTCTTTCATTTTTTGGTTTATTTATTTCTTTTTTCCATTTAAGAATTTTACATTTTTTTTTTTTTTTATAGCAGATAATCCACATCTCATGTGAAAAATATTCCCGAATATTGCAAAGCAGCAGAAACATATAAATTATACCTAACACGGAGCCAACCTTTCAATTCAAACTTGGTATCACGCGCTAGTACTTTAGTAGAATACAATCGCTCACCCGGCTATAGCAGTTTCTCCACCAAAAATGCCGCTTGTTCCTGTATATTCTCTTAATGCACCGATAATTTCGATTTTCTCATTTTGTTTCAAACGATGTCGAAATTACGCAAGAATGTTCGCGCACAAGCGTGAAGGAATCCGCGAGCTATTTCGACTTACGCGTAAGACTTTAACGGCGGCAACGGCAATACACGATGTGGTCGTTAAGTTAGATTAGGATTAGGTTAGATTAAGTTAATTCGAAATACCGGCTAATCGCAGCACGCGAGTTTATCGCCGCTCTGTTTCACCGGGAGCAGAAAACTTGCGCGCCACCTCACAGCCGTGAACGTACACGAGCTGGATTCCTCGCGTGCCTTTCAATGTCCCTTCGCGATCGAAGTCCTCGAAGTGAACGTCGCGAATCCAAAGATCGACGCGACTCTTTTCCGCAGTGTAAGATCGCGAAATTACGTAGCCTCATGCAAACACACACAAACGTATGTACGTCACATGTACATATACGTTCTGTGATCTTTTTTGTTAATACATTTAAAAACTTAAGAATTCGTTTTTAAATCTCGTGTAATCTTTATTTTTGCTTTTTACGTTCCCATTGGTGGTCGCGTACAGAATTTTTCGACAACACACGATTCTTTTTAAATGGATAGCTAAACGCGTCGTGAAAACAAATAAATAACTTGTGTTTAGCTGTGATCATGTCAACACACGGGTTTCGACACATTAATAACGCTTGGCGTATGCACACGTATTCTCTTATTAAACTCGTAAATAAACTTCATGAAAGACAACGCTTTTAGCGTTATCTACGAGTCTTGCTTAAGTAGCCTGACGTACGATAAGTGCCCATTCTTTACGTAAGGATGTCAACGCATATATGCCGAACTGTTTAAAATATTAAATAAGAAAGGTCGATAGTTATTCATGTGAGATTTATAATTACCAAGTTGCATGCAAGAAGAATTAAAATTTAGACTCATGCACTGTCATAATGCGTCCGTCGAGTGTGTTTGCTGTAAAAGCACTGATAAAGAGAAAGCTGCTGCAGCATTGCATCGGTTCTTTTCTAGAGAATATTTATCGCGAGCGCATTACATATCCGGCGACATTTTTACGAGACACGTGGCGTCTTGTAATCTCGTCGCGAATAATAGAGCTCGAAGGAGTTTTCTTCTAAGGTGTCAGCAAGCAGATGAAACGCGACGCATTGAAATTAGGAGGGAAAAGCCGAGGAAAACTGTTTTTCTCCGGTGAGAATATCTTATCTAAGATATATTTATCAATTCTTCGAAAGACAGAGAAAGAAAGAACACGCGAGTGAGTATGCTTTTTTCGTTCTTGCTTTGCGTTTCTAAAAATAAAACACAGAAAGACGCAGTATGTTCTCTTCGTTTAAACTTCAATGATTGTATATACTTTCGCCGCACACACGTAAACGCGTTTGTGCAAAAAGCACCACAGATTTGCATAGAATAGATATCGCGAAATAAAAAATACAAAAATAGGAAATAACGCGTCGCGCTTGTATACATTCTCGCGCTTCCTGGTTACGTTATTTTTATTTTTAAATTGACGCGGCACACTTTCGTCACGTCCCGATATTTTGTTAGATTTTAACGCAATTTCCTTACTAAGATTTGGGCGCTAGGTGCACAGGACGTACCACCGAAATCATAAACTAATTGTAAGAGTTTCTAATAATACGGACCATGAAATGCGTCAGCTACCCGGATTATCAGAATATTCAACAGAAAAACGAGATTTATACATAAAACGAAATATAATATAAAAGACATTAATTAAGCAGATATAAATACAAATAATATAATTATGTACTTACTAGAGCAAGCCTCTCGTATCTTTTTTGTTTTCTTTCGTTTTCTTTTACAACGTTGTCGACATCGTTAATCATTGACAACCCGATAGATCCTGTCGTGAATCATCAGAGAGCAAACAAAAAAGGCAAGTAACATAAACTACTAATAATGAGAGAATAATAATAGCGTTATGTGATAAACAATGTTTACAATTTGATTTTGTCGACAAATTACAATAAAAATAATCGTGATTCAGCCATGCAGTTATGCACGACCAACGTAAGATTATATCCTGTTGTCGAACGAAGTGGAAGAAGAAACATTTTTGCTTTAAGTTTTTCCTAATGTTATTCGCTCCGAAAATATGTTCTTTATTGTACAACGCTTCTATAAGAATTCATTTGTTTATAGAAAAATTTACTATTGTAATAATAACGATAAAAAAAATTTCTTAATTTTTATATTTATTTTAATTAACAAATCTTTATATATGTACGAGCCATCGCATTTCACTTAGTCGTGACAATGTACTTAGGGAAACGAGTGGACGCATTGGACGTTCATTTTCTCTTCTGGGAAAATATTATATTGCCAGAGTGTCTAGAGTGTGTGTCATAGAAGACAGTTAGACGATTTCGAAGAGTCCATTGGATCTTCGTAACAGCTTGTCCCGTCCTTTTCGTTTTTTCACATTTTTTCAAGGATGTTCGACGTCAATTGCTGTCTTTTTTTTGACGTCACTAAATCGATTTGAAAAAAAAAAAAAAAAACAATATATTTCCCGAAGTCTGGGCGCATAAATCGCTCATAAATTTTCCGACTTCAACTAAAAAAAAATACAGATAACTTTGTATATATCCTGTACATATAGTTTGTGTGTTTTAAATGTTGCGATTCGTTGTGAGACTAAGTAAATAGGTAAGTAAACAGATAAATAAGTGGATACGAACAGCGTGAAGACACTTTTTTAAGAAGGATGTAAAGATGCAAGGATGGAGTTGCCATAATTTAAAGTCGAGCTTTGGAGAGGTGACTGTGGTAGCAATTATCGGGAATTAAACGTCTCTAGAGTTCTTGGAGAACGAGCAACGAGTTGCCACTGCCAGATAGGATGGAAACCGCCCTACATCGGTTGGAAAATTTTAATAAGACTCGAGAGTTTGTTTAATAGACAAGTCCTCTCTCGCGAGAGAGATCGTTAGAATACTTTTGCGACAAAAGTTTTGCTAGTCATTCTCAAGTGGCGCGCATAAAAAAAAGACATATCGATTGGGAAATCAAAGCGAGCGCGACGACTACTGCGATTAAATTCATTTTGAAAATCAAATAGTCGTTACGATTGCAAAACTAGATGTCGCGTCTTCAAAAGATTACTTCGGTTACTTCGAGCCTTCGATTACAGAAGTCTAGAATTTAGAATCATACTGAAGCTCTCAAGTGTCTCGTAACACAAATAACGCACTTCTTAGCAGCTCAGATTTGTACGTTTTTTGAGAAAAACTTTTGACTTCGGGATTACGCAACAACTGTATCGCTTCGAATTGACTTCCCAATTTTCTCCGTTATCGGTTATAAATGCTCTTCCGTTTTTTAATAGTTTAACAAGTGGTAAGTGTTTCTTACATCAAACGCTGACATAAAAATAGCAAATAGGACTGATAAGTTAAATAGACGTTACCGAGACCGAAGATAAATCGTTGTCGATTACTATTTAGTTAGATCTGTCCGCGTTTACACACAGCTTTTACCTGCTAGTTCATAATTCACGATTTCGAAAAGGACACCGTTGATAATAACAGAGAAAATGAAGATTAGGTCGAGCACTTCGAGTTGCTCGAGAAAGAAAAAAGAAGCGCGTTGCGGAGGAAGTTGTCGAACGGTTCTGAAACTCGTTTTCATGCGTATCGCGGAAAACCACACTGAATAAATCTACACTAGAAAATTTATCGTGTATAAAATAGTAAAAAAAAAAAAAAAAAAAAAAAAAAAAAAAAGAAGAAGAAGAAAACAATCGTCGATTTTAATAACGAAAAAGATATCTCAAAATACAAACACGGTTCAGAAACTATCAAAAATTGTAAACATGTACATACAAGATATCTCAAAATATTTTCTTCAATTTCAGAGTTTTTTTTGTTACTGTTTTTGGGTAATTTGTAAAATATACATTACTATAAAAAAATTAAAGGAAGTAATGAGTGAATGAATAAATGAGTGAGTGAAAGAGAAAGAGAGAAACAAATACATTAACTAACAGGTGTTTTCTACGATCTGCCTCTGGCTGCGTTCACACGTTTGTATTGATCGTGCCTACATGAACCTTGTCCTTGATCATTTCCACAACGAAATACTGAGACGTCTGATGCTTGCTAGAAAAAACGACAGCAGATAAAGTTCTGAAGTAGGCAGAGGAAGATCCTAGTCTAAAATAGGAATGTGTACCAAAAGAGCTGCCGCCTATGAGGATGGCGAGAGCAAAAAGAAGTCCGGGAATGCAAGAAGGGCATAGATATATTCATTCAAAAGATCACTGTGCACGATAATCTTTTAAATCCAATGTAAACACTTCTTTCTTTATATCCAACTTTATCTGTTCAGTTAGAAAGAGATCATAGCATGATCGAGAAATCAATAATGCTTTAGTTGTTGTGATCAAATACGTTTGTTGTAAATATTGATATTCAATATTTCTGTATCGAACACGATGTGTTATAACATGTCGAAAATTCGCACACGGTTTTCTTACGCGAACAGTTTGTCTTATCTTCTCATTTCAGTAATCTATCTTCGATCATCGTCCGAACGCAATATTGAAAAAAGCACGAAGCAAGAAAAAAAAGGGAAGCTGGATAAAAAAAAAATTAACCGATGAAAACAAGAAGGAAGAGAAAAAAGAGGAGGATTAGATCAAGAAGAAGAGTTGAAGAGAAACGAAGGAATTCCAGCTTGAAATCGGAGTGATCACCAAAAACGCCGCGTTGTCTTGCTGTAAAAGGAAGGGAACAGAGTAAATCGAAAAAGAAAGAGGACAAGTGGATTCATTCACAAAATCATCACGGTTTCAACGTGGCGTCCTACTCTATTACGTCGCGTTCCGACGGATCCCGTTTTATCCCCTCCCGATCGGCGTAGAGCTCACAGCAAGCCTCATTACTCAAAAACCACTCGTCTTCACAGCAGAGACCACCAACCGACAACATATACATACCAACAACAAGTCGAGAAATTCTCTCGATCTCCCAGCACATCGTTTCTTCTTCGTTTTCTCTCTTGCAAAGCATAGACCAAAAACAAAGGAACTCGAGAAACAGCCGAACGTCGGAATTTCAGGGATCTCTCTCTCTCTCTCTCTCGCTCGCACGAACTAGTTTGCTTTTCCTCTTTCTCTGTCTCTTATTGTCGAGAATATCGATGTTGCTTTTTCTGGCTAGCGAATTGTATAACGGAATCTTCGGCATCCGTTTCAATAATGCGTCTTGACTCGTGCGTTATTCCGCTTTGTTTTATGCGGCAAAAGCAAGCAGCTGATAAAATTAGTATTGTCGTAACGTTGCATCGATTTATGTCAAATAATTTTGCGTGCAAAAAACGAACGTTCAATTCGGCGTTTTCGCAGTATTTAAAAAGTAGCGAACGCGACTGACTTACGAGTGGGAAAGTATTATTAAAATTAAATGTACAAGCAAAATACAACGAGAATATATATTACAAAATATATTTTTTTGTGTCTGTCTGTCAACTGTTACATTTTTCTTAGCATTTCACAAAATAAAAATTTCTGCCAAGCTGCATGTGAAGGCATTTAAGAATTTACGTACTCGCTGCGCTTCTGAAAAATTTTCAACTTCTCAGCATATACGCATTTATCTATTAGTATCGACTTTGTCGTTTTATAGTACATGACATTCCATTAAGCGATACACGCAACGGTACATTGGAGTTCAGGTAAAGAGCAACAGCTATCTTAAAAGCATTCATTGATACTGAGTAAGAATTTCGAGAAATAGCATATCTTAAATCAAATTTATATTTTATAATTTACTTACTTATGTGTTTTATTGTTTAGTTTATAAATTGTAAGAAACTAAACGTTTCTTAACTTTTTGCAGACTAAAACCAGACCTAAAAACAACCTAGGATTTTTTAAGTGGATCTGGACTGTCTGCGAAAAGTTAACGAAATATTACGATGTGTGTGTGTACGTGTGTGTGCGTGTGGATTAAACTAATGACTTATTTAAAATAATTCCCAAGAAAGAAATTGAAGTAGAAAAAGCTCAATATTTTTAAAACCGAATCCGTTTTCTCATGACATTGATTGCATATGTTGTTTTACGACGCGTAAAATCCTACTAAATTCTCGTATAGGAATATTTAAAGACATGCGCGCATGACCGCGATGCGTTTTGAGTGATTCCCGCAGCATCCGCCGCATAATATACATAATGCGATACTCGTCTTCCAGTTGAAAGCGTTTACAATATGTACATATCTGCCTTTTAGTATCAATTTCACGGTTTTATGGAATACGGAATTCCATTAAGCTGTCGTGCGCCATTGGTACACATTGTGCGCATTAGCCGGGAGAAGTAGCGGCCGTTAGCGGCCGTTGTACGTGTACGTTATTACGTCTTGAAAGCGCGATTCGATGGTCCGGAACGAGGAAGAGAAGGCACGACTCAAAGAAGCCGATCTTCTCTCCGCGTAATATATCTCAGGATGAATATCTCAGAACCGAGAAAGAGAGAGAGAGAGAGAGAGAGAAGAGTTGCGGTTTTGCTCGTTCCAAGCCATCGAATTTTACGAGACGGCGATCGGCGAGATTGAATTTGCAAGCTGAGATCTGCTGCGCGGACCACCTGACGGTGCTCGTTGTTTGTCGGTGAAAGGGAACACCTGTCGCTCGTAAGAGAGCAAGTCAATCACCCGCGTGATATCCTGAAATCCCATTAAGACGCACGCACGCGGGCACGTGCTCAAGGACACGTGCACTCGCGACGACAGCGACGAAATAGAAGACAGTGAGTTCCAGGTGGTTCCTGGTAGTTCAGGTAGGAGATACGTGACTGCGGTCACGTGAGAAGGGCGGAAAATCGTACGTCTTCTGAAACCGCATTACTATTTCTTTCACGCATACACGTGGCAGACGCTGTGTACATGTACAGCACGCGTTCCGATGCAACTGCGCTTCGAAGATGTTATTTATGTATGAGCGCCAATCTTTACAGTCGGCTAGTCACCGTTTCCAGGAGATCCATTAAGAAATTTACGCGCCGACACCGGCTAGCACGCTTGGACATCGAGGATATCAAAGTATAGTAAGCACGAACTTCTTCGAGTTTCTCCACTTGTCTTCCGCGCGTTTTTCTATATTTAATCTTACACATAGATTATTGATTAAATTTCTCTGAAATGATCTTTTCAGAAAAGTTGAGAAAAATACAAGTTTTCTGTATATCTCAATACTTAAATTTAGTTATGATCAGTTTAAAAACTTGATTTGCAAACTCGCAGATTTAAAAATTGAAGAGATCTAATAAATATAATAAAATATCTGCGATATTAACCCTTTCGCTACGGCTGAACTAGCTGTGAAGCTATACGCTGTACAGCTCTGCCGTGACATGCGAATTAACGATAATAGTAAAAAATGTAAGACCATTCTCGTATTATAACAATGTTGTATGGCTTTCAATGCGAGATAAAGAAGAGAACCATTATAATGGTTATTCGTTCTAAAACGTCGCTTAACGGGAAGCCACTATAGTGGCGATTCGTTCTACATATCACTATATGATACAATATTTTTATTGCGTCATGAAATGTTATAAATGATGTTAAAGTTGCATGAAAATAAGTTGCACTCATCTGTATTTCCCGACTTTCATACGGGACGTTTATCTCCGAGCTCTCTTTCACCGACAATTAAACGTGAAATAAAAGATATACTCGCTATTAAAGACTAGAGTAGAAAGTCACACCGAATGTTATAAAAAAAAGCGAGAAAGAACGTGAGAGCAATAACAGAGAGAAAAAGAGAGACTGCCTGATTTTCTACGCAATTCGAAAATGGAGTCTGACAGCCAGACTGTGTCATATGAGAAGCTGCAAAGCGCGAGAACGAGAAGAATCCGAAAGGAAGTCGGGCTTTTTCGCGCGAGCGATGCACTCGCAGCCGTCAGAAATGGAATCGTATTAAGTCCTCGGCTTCTTTACAATCTCGTCTAGACGCAACGCCATGCGACACGTGGTGACGAACATGATGTGTATACATATAGTTTTCTTATCATTAGGATATCGATTCAAGGCTAGACGCGAGCAGAACTGATATGATTTTTCTGGAAAAGAATTATATATAACAGCTTGTCGTTTTTCGCTTCCTTCTCTGTCTGCTCGTATGTCATTTGCGAGTTTATCTCGCCCCTCTTCTTTCTCTGTCTCTCTCTCTCTCTCTCTCTCTCTCTCTCCTTGTCTTGTACAACAATTCATCTACGACCAATGCCTTCCTCGAGATGAAATACAATATTACGAAAACACGAGCGCAATTATCGATAAACCATAGTGTCGCGAGCCGCGCATAACTTCGATCGTCGTCTTCGAAGCGGAAATTGCGTCCGCCCGATAACACTGAGTGTTACAGTAGTATCGCGAGAGCGATAGAACAGATGGAAAAGAAAACTCTCGCGAGGCAAGGTAGACCGGCACACAAAAACTTGCGCGGATTAATTAAAGGACTTATCAGAAACGATATACGCGTAACCGACGCGAGTACAACCCAGGCTCTGCAATTATCGTTAACGCTCTGCTCCTTTACGAGCCGCTACTTCGTAAGTTACGAGTCGTAAATGTAAATGCGAGATTTGTAAAACGGCGCAGCTGCCCCTGCGTCGGGGTTATTAGTGCACTTCGGGGGAAAGTACCGTGGACGTAATTAGAGATGGTAAATTATTATTGCGGGCCTCTGCATGTACGCGCGCGCGTTCGCGTGCATCGCCGGTGCAATTTCTCTTCTGTTTTTTTTCTTTTCATTTTTTTCGCGTTTTTTGCAACTGGCGGAGCGTAAACTCGCTCTGCTTCTTCCGTGACAACTTTATTGAGTCGAGCTTCTTTCGATTGCACATTACGACGATATATAGAGTAGATTAAATTGTAACTGCAACTACGATAATCGTCGCCGTCGTGAAGAGGAGTGTGTCATCCTGTTACCGCTTTACGCAAACGAATCAGAATAAATTACTACTGTCGATCATGTTTGCGATACGCGATCGAACGAATCATATCATGCGGTCTAAATGCGATTTCTCTTTCCCTCTCTCTTTCTCTCTCTCCTCATCCGACGTAAGTTTACACGTACATATGTACACATATTTCGCGTGTTTCATTGTTTGTGCAATAACATCTAAATCAGATATGAGATAAATGCGTGACGGCAACGTTGCCGCTGACGCGACCATAGAGTCATAGCTCGGCGCGGAATGTTAATTCAATCCGATTAACTAAAAGCGAAGAAATAGAAAGTACGCGAAACGCGAGTCGCGCTTTAATACGTCGCGCATGACGTCCGACTACAAAAATTGAAAAGATTTTGATGTGCCCGAACCATCGCGACTAAGAGCTGTTTGCTTTCACGATCACGAATCGAACGAGTGATACTAACGCGCGATCATCTATCGCCACGTGTCACTGATAACTGTGATTCCCTCATTAATTCGTTGACGTTGAACATCGCCATTGCATCGTAATATTTGCATCGTAATCGCGTGCTTAAAGATACAAGCTTTAAACAATAGAAGCTCGTCAGCAAGAAACATGCCGGCAATTAAACAAACAAACGAGTTTTGATGTCTCAGTTTAGAAATATAGTTCTTGATTTTGTTTTTAAAACACAAACCAGATAAAAAATGGATCAGTAGATGATGAAATTTGATACAGCTCGGGTTAACGGTCCGGTAACGGCGCGCCGGTTGTCCATTTGTCGCAAAATCGGATTCTAGTTACGAAGCAATCGAAATATTACTAATCCAAAGCCAATTACAGTCTATGGAATTCTTGCGTCAATATCTCGACAAATGAAGATGACGGGGAGCGCCGCTGGAAACAGGAGATATCTGTGAATAGCTCAATACAGAATAACGTCATCAATGTCGGATTTCAATCCTCTCTCTCTTTCTGATATATATATAATATACATATATAATATCGTCCACACGTTGGATGAAATGTAGTCGCGATATTAGGACCGCGATTCTTCAATTAATAACCGAGTATTGATTGCATGTAGTTACTTAATTTAAAATCCTGTAATTACTTAATTTTTTTCAAATTGATTCGAAGTACCTTCTCGGTAATTTGCCGCGCGCATATAACAGAAGTGATTTAATATATATTTACAATTCTCCCTTCTCCTTCTCTACCTCTCTCAGCGAATCTGTGTAACAACAAAAGTTGAAAAGCGCTTAAATGAAATCCGCTTTTTCGCGACTCATGTCAGACAATTAAAAAGCTCTTGTCGCAGTTAGGTATCTTCGCGCAATACTGCAGGCGTGCCGCAGAATGAAAAAGAAAGAAACAGAAGAGAGACAGAATGCGGCGGCAAGAAAAGAACAGAGGAATCCTCGGTTAATCCCGGATAACAGTTTACGCGGCGCTAAAAACCGTCGTCGAATTACAAACTAACCGATGCTCGTTAGGTGCATTAGCATTAATTAACGATGCGGTAAGCGTACTTGTGGTACACTAGCAAGCTCGCATACCTGTGTCGACGCGTATCTTTTGTCGACGCGTTTTTACAGTTTTATCGGAGAATACACGACACACGAGCGACATTAGATAAAAATTCCGCTCGCGATTCTGTAGAATACGCTCGCTTTGCAAATGTGAGCTGTTAAAACATTTTTTTTAAATTGGCCTCTAAAATCAATTAAATTTGCTCATCGGCAATGCATTCTGCGAGTACACAAAATTCCTCGTTTTGAAATTCATACGTTACAAGATCTGGAAAATCATAAAGCCACGCGAGAATACTTACGCATTTCACCGACACTACACTTGAATACGATTAACTCTTCCAACATACTTATACCCGCTTCTTACCTCACGGGAATATTACACGTGGTATAATTTAGAATGCTAATTAATTTCCCGTTATATTACGAAGCTAAATTTTGAGCGGCGGACGTAAGCAAAACAATTTAGTCGCTAATTGTATTTGCGACTGCTTGCTTTTATTCATTCTTCAAGCGTCACGTGAATATACGTAATGCTTGCGTCAACCGCGCGTCTTCATTATCATGTGCATTGGTTTTGCGTCAATAATTAACGTGAACTTTTGTTCGGAAAAACGCTTGTTTGTACAATACGAAACGCTTGAGACTGTCGATATATATATATATATATATATATATATATATATATATATATATATATATATATATA
>QVNW01001331.1:0-18257 GCA_014825475.1 Pseudomyrmex flavicornis | reverse complement strand
AAGGTTGGTACTATCCAGAAATCATATAGGTCTGTCAACAGTGTTGCCATATATGTGTCAGACCGGAGACTTATTGAGTGATGTGTTAAGGTCAATACGAGTCTGAAATGCTGGAAGTTCAGGCAATTATTTTATATTTTCTACCTGAATCGTGTAAATTAACACACGTCGAAATTCGAATTGAATCTAATTCGAAGATTCACACAGGATGCCTGTTTTGCATCTCGAATATGTGAAATACCCAATTTACCCCTTCATAGAAATCAAAAATTCCATTGCGAAAGAGACATCTCGGCCAAAATTCGAATCCGGATCTCCCACAGATTCCGTGCAGGCGCCTTCTTCCAATTTTTCTTGTTATTATAATTTTTATTAGTTTATTTATGACAATGTCTTACCGGCCCAGTGGTCTCGCGGCCTGAGTGCGAGGGCTGCGAGTGGGAGGTCCCCGAGTTCGAATCCACACCGTCGGATTTTTCCGGGCCGGTCTCTTTCAAGTCGAGTTTATCGATTAAAAAACGAACTGAATCGGGTCTCCGAATCAGCGTGGAATGGATCGTAGATATAGAAGTGGAATGTTAAAAAATATTGTAACCCTGAGAAAATCAATTACAACTTCCTTTATGACAATGGTCTTCTTAAATAACAATAATGATAATTTTTGTCCGAAAAAAGAGATTTGGACGCAACGCGGAAGGTGAATGGCAATGCCAAAATATAACCGAGAAACGTTACCTATAGTTACATGTATAGCTTCGTCGGGACACGAAGTCGGAACAGCCCGGGACAGCCCGGTGTGCAATCTTGTTGTTCTGAATCGTCAAGTTTACATGGCGCTCAGCCACATCCCGCAAGTATGTTTCGGCGGAATGGGGTAAGGGAAGATTTGATGCGGCAAATGTACGGGCGCGGGCCGCGATGCGAGCCGAGCTCTGGCGCAATGATGACCTCACGCGGAAGTTTAGGACCAACTGGATATACTCGATGGAAGTTGGGTACAAGTAGAGAGAGAGAGAGAGAGAGAGAACGACGTGGTGTATGTGTGCACATAACAAACGCCGTGTGCGCGCGGCGCTCTTCGTTCGCGCGAGAATAAACGAGCGCTATATTCCGCGCATTCAGCAACGCCGCCGTTGTTGTGAAACAACACACTGGACACACTTCGCGCGCGCGCGCAAGGATGGGAACACACAATTATATATGTATATCTCCCGTATACTAATTTCGTCCTTGGGGATACGCTCGTCGTAATGAGCGAGGGAAAAAAAAAACGCAAGCTGTTCTCGCGAAAGAAATTAAGGAAATGTCGTGTAAAGAAAGAACGGCCAAGTTTTTAAACGGAAAGTATCATTACCCCGCATTTGTTCGCGGGGTAACAATTGCAACGTGTTGCGCTTTGTAACTTCCGCGCGTTGAAAGGTAAGCTTTCGTCGTTCGGATGATATCTCGCAGTTATATGGTACGTGGTAATCTGAATATCCGATTAACAATCGAAAACCAATTTAGCGCGCGCATCGAAAAAACGCATATGAATTCGAATTTGTTTATCGCTTTTGTTTACGTCGCACATTTATGGAAATTTGTATAACAAAAACTTTGATTTGCACATCACGTTCTATATAATGAGCATTTATTTCGCTCGTCGTCTGCACGTTCGCGAATTTCTGAAAATGCGAGTATACCTATAACTTTCTCGCACGAAGAAGACGTTTTGCACACGTTAAACTGGCAAACTGGCGAAGCTGTGTGTGTGGGTGTGTGTGTGTGTGTGTGTGTGTCACGGCGGCACGCGGTTCTCGCGCGCGGAGACGCGCGCGACGTTGTAAATATTCCATAAAATTATCCTCGCGGAAACTTTACGTTTCCCCGAGACGAGATGTGAAACGTAGCGTGTACGTGAGCGCGCCGCGAGGAACGGAGCAAGGCATTGTCTCCGGAGCTCGCTCGCGAAAAGCGCTTCGCGTCCCGCGAAGGGATGTTGCGCGCGAAAATTGTGCGCGTTAGCGCGTGCGACTCTCCTTTCGTGCGGAACTGACGCGCTTTCGAAGCTAGCGAAACGCACCACTTCCTCTCTCGGAGCCGAGCTCCGTGAACCAAGAACGAGCGAAGAAAGTTTGCGCCTCGGCCTCTTGCGAAGGTCGGAATCTCCTTCGTCGGACCAAAAAAAAAAGAAGCCGACAGAAGAGAACGAAAGAAGGCGCAGCGAGATAAAAACGAGAAAAATCGCGACACGATCACGACACAAATTCGCATGCTGAAAAATTATAAATGTCAAATGAAAAATGTCGTTGCTATACATTAAAGCTATTATACGGGGTGTTTCCTCTAACTCGATCATTTAGGATTTTGTATCTTTGCTGTTTGCAATGATACAAAAAAATACCAAAGGAAAAAGTTGTTCGAATCGAAGGGGCAAATATTATGATACACAAAAAATTTTTCTCAAGGTCATATTTTTTAAAATTTCAAGGTCATCACAATGTTTTTATATAAATTGGATGACATATTTTCATATTTTTGTATATATCCTATTTCTTATATATTATATATATATTCTATATATTATTATTATATATATTATATATATATTATTGTATATATATATATATGTTTGTAATATCTGTTACCACCCTTATATTTTGGAAACAGTTCAAAATTATGAAAAATCGCGAAATACGTATTATTCATTAGCTCCGAGAAGGGGACTATTCTTTTAAGGAAGTTGCTTTTCTCTGCTAAAAAGATGTTTCAGGGAGTTATCCTCAAAAATTTTTTAAATTTGGTTCAAACATGGTGGTTGATACATTAATTTTTGAAATATAATATTGTTTTTAAAAAATATAAGGGTAGTCTTTATAGACACACTTTGTATATATTATATTATATTATATTATATTATTATTTTTATATTATTATATATATTAGTATCTTATATAATATATGTATATATATTATATAAAATAATAATTATATATATATATATATCTTATTTTTCTCTCTTCTCTCTTTTTTCTTTATTATAAAGATATAAAAACTAACTAGTATAAAAAATATATATAATAAAAAAATGATAAGCAGACTCAGAAGAATTAAATTTAAAATTTTTGTAACAATTTCCAGTAAAAAAATATATGAAGTGTGTGGAAAATTTTCTTTTTACTTGAAACATTACATATATATTTATATAATATACAAAAATTATTAAATAAAATGTACAATATATGTATCAAAAGTTAGAAATTGAACAATGTCCCACTTCGATTTCGAGGAGTTTGTACAATCAATTTGTCTTGTCTGGTAAAACTCCAGCGCGATTTGTAACGCGATTTATAAACGAAAAACGGGAAGAGAATGAACGAGCTATAGCCGCGCGTAGTTCTGTTGGGCAACGATAATTTTCAGTTACGTTTTGTTGGTTCTTCTTTACGAGCGACAAATATCGAATCTTCGCGGAATTTTCGCCGGGCGCCCGCCGCGCGCCGCCGCTGCCGCCGCCGCCGCCGCGACGTTATTTCAACGATTTCGCGGCTTTCCAGACTCGGGATTTCAATGGGAAGCGAGATCCGGAGTTCCCGTAAATTTTTCCTCACTTCTTCGTCAGAAGCGCCGCGCTTCTCCGTCCTTCTCATGAGGAATTCCCGGCTTCCAGCTCTGAAGTTTCTACATTCGTTCTCGATTCACGGCGCCGCGAAAAGAAGTGGTGCGTTTCAATACCCTCGAAAACGTATTTTGTGAGCTCTCTCTCTCTCTCTCTCTCTCTCTCTCTCTCTCTCTCTTTCTCTCTCCCACTATTTTCCTTCGATGTGTCATTCGCGATTTTCCCTTAAACCCGACAAATGGCGATTTATAGTACGAAGAAATCGTGTACGGTATTTGCGGCAATGACTACAAAAATATAAAAATGTAAAAATGTATATATACAGGCCCAATAACCCAGAATCCTTTAAGAATTCCGAATACACTGATGTATATTCAGAATTCTTAAAGTAATATTCGAGCAAACTTTTGTTCTCTTTTGTCGCGTTAATTTCTATTCTAGTTAAGAGTTTGAATTACAAAGCGGAGTCTCACCGGAAAACATTTCTTCTCCGGAAATTAAAGCAATTAAATCAACCGGTGCACACATCGCTGTGCAAATTACTTTCGCGAACGACGTCCTCCATTATACGCACGCAATTTGTTTCCAATTTTGAGTCTTTTTCGTACGTTAATATATTTGTAACTGTGTTAATGTTACATTAACATTATTTATATTTTTGAATATTTTTGTTCAACGGTTGTTTTTTCCTATTCTTTTATTTTCAATTTTTATTGCTCAGTTGCTTGAAGACGATCAACAATAAACTTGTGATCTTTAAATTTCATTTTAAATCATTTAATGCCACTTTGGACCTTTGGGCTCTTTGGTTTTCTTTTTCTAATTATTTATCACATATCGGGTAATTACGCAACGGGTGTTACGCAACGTGCAAAAGAAGAATCGCGATCTTAGAGTAGAACAACAAAAAAATATCAGAAAAAATCACCGTTAGACCAGTTCCTGACTGACTGGCATACTTCGCACCCAGCATCCATCATGTCTCTGCATACGAATAAGAAGAATATCCACGATCGAGATAGATTCTTGGTCTATTCGATGACGTTGGAAATGGGGGGTGAGGAAGGAAGGAGAGGAGGAGTATCACGGACGCCTTGTCTGCGCTGCGCTCCGTTCCTTAGAAAGGATCCGATCGTGCGTGATGGGCCGCCGAGTACGGTTGATATATCATCAACCAGGGATCAACACTGTAGCCACTATCGAGCGATCGGAGGGAGAGGAGGGAAGAAGGAGCTATCTCTTCAACGTTCGCTAACTCGCAAATCTCGGAAAAATGCCTTTAAAGAAAGATGGATGTACATATCGGCATCAATGTGTTGCCTCTTTTTCTCGATATACTCTCGTTTTTCTTTTCTCGCGCTGTTGTTACGAAGCGTGTTTCGTCGCGTCACACACGGGAAAAAAAAAAGTTTTGCTATTATAGTCGGCAAGAAAAATGTTGAGTCTACGAAATTTTTGGTTTCATCAGCAAAATGTTTAAATAGCCAAACAAAAATCTTAATGAACTTAGCAAATGGTTTTTTGCTGGCCATATATAAGTACAAATTTTTTGCTATTCTGGCAAATCTTTTTTTTTTCCGTGGCACATTTAATTTAATTCATACGTTCAATATTCATACATTTAATGTAATTCAGTATTTACGTACTTCAATGTGTCACCTTCGTCATCAGTTTATTACAAGATTATTGCTTTTAAAGCATTGACAGCAGATGATAATGGCACGTAAAATGTCGTCTAATTGCTCCGTCATTGGTCACATGAATATTAACAGCAAACACGGTGTGGAATATAAAAGACCGCGATTTCCATATTTAATGTTCTCATACAGCACGGATTCGATTACCGATAATACGGTATCGGTATCGTGTGGTATTAGCGCAATACGCGATAATTTCACTCTGCGTCATCTTTGTATTCTTTCTGTTGTATCCTTTCTCTTTACAACGTCCGTGCCATTTTGCATTAGCATACCGCACACGTGCCTTATCTTCTTTGCTTTTCCCTCACTCTCGCGCGTATATATATATACATCCCAAACTTTAGAATTATTATCTTATTAACCAGAACTGTTACATATCTTAAGGTGTAAAAGGGTGCAACGTATATAAAAATTGAAATTGCTTTTATAATCACTTTTATAATTGAAATTATACTTTTACGGTTTTCCACGTATACTTGCACTGCGAAACTGAAAATTAGTTTTTTCATTCTTGGAAAACGCGCCATCGGTGGCGCGTAATTAATTTCACGTAATTTTACGAGACAATATTTAATAGAACGCCATCGTCACAGATTGTATTACAGGTAAGTCTCCAGGTATTCTCCAACCAGGATTTTTTTTTCACTTCCGTTTTTCGTCGCGCGTGATAAAATGTGTACTATTTCACGCTCGAGGGGAAAGTTACTCGCACATTCAGACAACAACACACACACACACACACATGCGCGCAAACAAGCTTCTATTTCTCGGTGTTTCTCTCCCCCGGTTTAGGTTTTTGCTTCGCGCGCGAGTTCTGCCCTCGAGTCGATGGAGCACACTCCGCCGCGCCACCTGAGCCAAACGACTGCCAGGCCTCTGGCTACCTACCAAATTAACTTTTACTACCATCTTCCCAATTAATTTACAGGCTCGCGAGCCGCCACCTAATTGCACGCATAAATTATCCGCACCCTCTCGAGATTGTCCGCTCCGAGATATCCGCCGCTTTTGCCATTCCCCCGAACCCGGTGATCGTCGTTTTCACGATCGTTCTCGTCACCTCCTGTGTCGCGCGCGCCCACCCTCTTCACAATGTCTTCACTTTCTTGCCGGATTTGTCGCTGGAGGACTCGGATCGGATAATATAACGTTGGATTATCGCGCGCGTCGAGTCGAGAGCAACGCTAGTCTCCGCGTCAAATGCACATAGACATTACGTTAATTGAAGTCTCACTTCTCTTAAAAAAAAAATTATCTTTCGCGTAATTTTATTTTTTTACGGTTGATTCGCGTCGGATTGCGACGATGATTGCGAGCAACTCAGCGGCAAAAACTGAAATTATTTCGCAACTACTTACGATGATAGACGCCTCGTCGGAGACCCTTCGCAGGAGACCCTTAAATCGAAATTTATTGCGGTTTCTTATCTTTTGTGGAGTGTTTTAAATTTTACTCGGCTGATATTTTTGACAAATGAGTATTTTATTCTATTGCATAAACTATTATGTTATTCTTTTGGTAATTATTTACATTAGAGCAGTCACTCCCGATTTTAATAATTTTCACATATGGTATCAAAGATCATTGTCCCCAAGTAATATTATGAAGATTTTAGGCGGCGCTCGTTGTTTGTTAAAAAGTTACAAAGGAAAGAAGTTTTATAAATGAATTCTTATTTTTCGATTCCATGTACATTTTGTTCGTGTTTTAAGTGTTTAGGCAGGGCGGAGGGGCCTACGCCGCCCCGCAGGGGTAGTGGCTTTGCCCCTCTCCCTGCTCTCTCTTGGGAAAAAATAACGAATTCCGATTATATTCGCTTCATGTCAAAAATGGGTACCTGATTTTCGAAGGGGGGCAGGGGGAGGGGCAAAGCCACTCCCTCTGCAGGGGGGCGTAGTTACCCCCTGCCTACGCACTTGAAACACGAACAAAATGTACATGGCATCGAAAAATAAGAAAAACACATCAACAACGTAGAAGATTTTTCTTAAAATGACCTTTTAGAACACAACAGTACGAAAGCGTATAAATATACATGTGCACACACACAGACAAACACACATACAAACGCAGAACATATATTGATATATATGGTGTCCAGAAATTGCATATTCATTATACTTTTTTTGTTAAGAACTTTTTAATAAACAACGAGCGCTGCCTAAAACCTTTATAATATTACTCGGAACTTGATAACATATGTGAAAATTATTGAAATCGGGGGTGACTCTCCTAATAGAAATAATTATCATTCTTTTTTTCGTATTTATCGTCTGAATTGTTTGTTTTAATAAAACTAAACATTTTTATACATCTGTATATTGGTTCGTATTGTCTCTTTACTTATTTTTGAAATTTTTACGAGCTGTTTATTTTTACTCAAATCGAAGGTGTGGCAGTCAAAATAAAATAATAATTTTAACTCAACAAGCGATTAAACCCGCTTTACGATAAAGTAATTTGTTAGTATACAATATATTTGTGCGGATAATTGGTCACGCTTTCGCTCCGTGGTCTCGTGAATTCAATTCAATTCTTTCACACACACATATACGTGCACACAACAACTCTTGTCCGTCTAATGAAAAAAGACGGATTAATGAGATCAGCGAAGTGTAAACAACGACCTGTAATTACAAATGGAAATTTCGCGTACTGTTATTTTCGCGTCAGCTGTCTTCTTCATTCCATCGTGCGAGCATCCGGAATCTCATTGCGCGCGCTCGTTTGTAACTATTTGCGTATTGATAGAGATAGCTGAAAAGGTAATGCACGCAAGTCCGCGCAAGTGGACCAGAACGAGTTCTCGAAGCGATTTCGTGGCCGTTGCGTCAGGCGTGTCAATAATTCATTCGCGGATGCTTGTGCGCGCTTGTATAACGCGAATGACCCCCCCTCTCTCTCTCTCTCTCTCTCGACCAGTCGTATACACCGGAGCGGATGTGTATTAATGACTCCGAGACCCGGGTTTAAAATACTCTCGAAAACGGAGCGATCCCCGATACTTGCAGCAGTGTTCCACGCGCGACACGTTTTTCCTCCCGGTGACATATCGCACAGGTGCAATGAGCCCCATATAAAAATAGAACGGATTCCACGTTGGAGGGAAACGTCGCGTTAAATAGAATGGCGGCGAAGTTTTTTTTCAAGACGAGATAAAAAAAAATTCAATTTTCTTCTATTTTTTTCTTATTTCTTACGCGCGTGCGACACTTCTCAATTATCTCTTGGTACAGAAACTGTTGATATGTAATTATGTACAAAACAAAAAAAAGGCAAAAAAGTGTCAGACTAGAGAGTGTAGTTTCTCGTTTCGCTAACGTTGAGTGGCTTTCAAACGCGCACGACAGCTACGATGCTTGACAGTCAGTGATACTTGCATGTACGCGCGTACACGCTTCCTGTACGTGCATTTCCCATTTTCCTCTCCATCTCTCGATGGCTCCCCGCTTGTCTCTTTCTGGTCTCCCCGTCCTCCCTTTTATTTTTCCTCGTTTTTTTTTCGCTAGGAGAACGATAAATCCACGGCCTATAAATCAGTGGCCATTTTCTGGCAGGAACTTTTTGACAAGGCAATTGGGAATTGTTTGGTAAACGGCGGGGGAAACCACGAAAAATCATGAGATACGCGCTTTCTGCCGTGCCGCCGCGCGCTCTCATTCAATCCATATACCAAACGAGCGACCGGCCGCGCGCGCGGCCAATTTTATTTATCGCCGAATTCCGCGGAATTTTGCCCTGGCCCGGAATTCGGCCGCTTGATCGTCGCGCAAAATTTTCGCCATCCTATAAATCGCGTAACAATACATAGGGCGAGCGAGTGGGTTTAATTACCGGTTAACCTCCGCGCCTCCGCCGTGGATTTAACATTGTGTTGGTTAACATTATCAACGGGTGTGGAATGTACAAATTTAAGTTAAATGTAGTTTTGCGCGAAATTGTCTGCGATCACTTGGGCAGCAAGCGGAACAAAAACATTACCAAGTAAAACTGTCTGACTTTATGTGTACAATATTTAAAATAATTCTCTTTAAGTTATAAAAAATTGGAAGATCTTTCTTTAACGCAATACGCGCGTGACGTCTCATCGAAAAAATTTCAATTTCCATTGTTAACTCTAGCGTACTATTTTGAGGGTAGGAATTATTTGCATCGCGATCATCGAGTCGAGGTTCGACTAGTTCGACCAATCGACGCGAAAGCTGTCCTGATCGAAAGGAGCCGGCGCGACGGCGGCGACAACAAGAAATAAGATCGACTGACGACGACGACGACGACTTGGTGTATCTCTGGCGAGCGCTCTATAATTCGTCCAGACGAAGATACATCGAGGAGAAAGGATCCGGTGGTGGAACACACGGGACAGAGAAAGAAAAGAAACGAAGAAAAGACACCGACGGAGAAGTGAGAGGGGAAGGCACAACGTAGGGTATACGATTTGGGTTAGCGCCAGCAACGCCGGCATCGCGCGACGTCGGGGGTCTGTCACTTGGCGCCGCAATTGCTACGATGTAGCCGTGCCATAAAGGCCGATTCACATTGCCGATGGCGCGAGGGATCGTGCGCGGCTATTACCTTCGGTCCGACCCCCAGGCTGATTGCCTGCATTCGCATGCGAGTAATAGGCGTAGGACGCGTACGTGAGGAACGTACGTAAAGAACAAACTACGTGCGGTAAGCCATTGCTCTGCGTTTACACAATGGTGTCGCTAACACATGTTCGTTGACCGTGATTTTGATTTAATTTAAAGTGGTACTTGCACAAAATGAGTTTCTTGCAAATGTGCTAAAATTTTAAGTACAAGTAAATTTAAGTGTTCTCTATGTTGTTATGCAATTGGAAACTTATAGATAGTCTAGTTTTTGAGATAATTGAAATGTGCAGTTTTAACACATATTATATGTATGTACGCAACTCAAGTTAAGATCATATTTTTAATTACAACACCTATAAAATTCTTAAGATTGTTATTTAAAAAACGAGTATGATACAGAACACACAGAAATATATAAATATTATTAAAAAGTCTCAAAACTGTAGACCATTTAGTTTGGAAAATGTAATTTAAAAAAATTACATAATATACGAGTTTTCTTTTTAATAATTAGCTCTTTATGTCTTAAGGGAATCTTAAAGTGGGTCTGTTTTATCGATAAAACTGAATTTTTTGTGCACACAAATCTATTTTTTGGCCGTATGGATTAATAAATCTTTTTCTACAATTAAAGTACAATAAGGGATCCGGGACGTCCAAATTTATATATAACAAAATTTTTTTTAATGTTTTTTAAACTTCAATTTTCTTCATTTTGTTATATAAATTTGGACGTCCCGGATTCCTTATTGTATGTACTTTAATTGTAGAAAAGGATTTATCAATCTACACAGCCAAAAAAACGATTAGTGTGCGCAAAAAATTCAGTTTTATCGATAAAACAGATCCACTTTAGGATCCTTTTAAATTGAGGAGTCATTTTTACAGTTTGCCGCATAAACACGCACAAATACACAGCGTCAAAATTTTAAATGCAACGCAACGATACTACATCTTTATTATTTTAGTACATGCATATCATATAGAATCTTAGAGTGTATAGATTATCTTTGGTTACATTTGCAACTAAAACTTGATTCCAGTAAGCTAAAATACATAATTGATTGTGTATTTTTGAATTATTATTAAACATCGAGTCGATATATTTTATCAATCAAGATGTAATTATATTAAATTTCAAATTTTGTATTTAATATATTACAAATACATATTGTGTAACTTTCTTTTCAATAATAAAACTCAAACTTTTGAATGGGACTCTCGCGCTAGTATCACCTTAATAAAAACTATGCTGAATGTGAGAACAAGTTTTGTGAAGAAGATTTTTATGAATGAAGAAGTTTGTTTACGAATGATAAAAATTTCACAATGAGAACGCGACTTATTACTCACAAGTGAGTGTGTGAGTGTTTCACACACAAGAAAACGGGTAAAACGAATCGAGTCTAACGCCGGGAAATAAGGTGTTCTTCTTATTCTTTTATCTCGGCTTACTTCTATCTGCCGTGCGCGCGCGTCCGTCCGATCTTACCAAAGTCTCTCTCTCTCCGCTATAAATAGGACGGACCGTCTGACTATGTGTCTGCTATGTCGCGAAATGTACGACGCACGAGTTTCTCGTCTACAGAGGCGTCTCGACGCTCGTCACGATCCTAATCGAAATAATCCGAGGAGAGGACGCGCGACGACAAACGTTCGGTTATACTTAGCGGAGCGTGTCTGCGGAGTAACGAGATATCGAGGATTGATCGTATGACGATGCAAATGTCGAATCGATGCTCTTGTTGACGAAGCGAGAAATGTTGCAAAAATTTTGAGAGAATATTAATAAAATTACTTTGTTTCACACATTTGTTATTAATTTTTAATAACGGGTCTTATCATTATGTTCGAGAAAATTAATAAGTAAGATATTGTCGAGCACAAGAAGTAGACTAACCAAAGTTTGTCGTTGCTGAGAGAAAATATCAAAAGTACATAATTCCATATAGGAATATCTATATCAAATTTTCATCAATAAGAAGATCAATCTGTTGTTCCCAACTTCTATCAACCTGTAAATAGTTTATTCAAAGTCTCGATAGTGATATAACCTATCAAAAATTGATTTAACCGATGAGCGAACACGCCAACGAAACCTTTGGAGATTCTTTGAGAGCGTCAACGGGACGTGCACGCGAGCGAACGACCGAGTCATCGCGATGGCACTGATATTCTCTTGTAAGGCATCATATTCTCTTGACATTGTATCAATCTTGCATGAGTTTTCCTTTCAGAGAGCGTCACAAGAGCACGTATCTTCAAAGTTGTAAACAATATTTATTGCCTCTTTTAAACTTTTCCATTTGTTAAAAGAGAAAGAGAGTTCAACATTCTCTTCTTTTTTTTTTGTCTCATAAATTGTTGACATTGGACACAAAAGATAAACTATACAGCTCTAACACCAAGAAAAACAAACATTAAGCGCGTCGACAATTCTCTGATATTTTATCGACAATCCGCCCGGTCGTTTGTCTTACTGTCGGCGTGTTAAGAGCTGTGGAATCCGCGCGACGGAATATTTATTCGCATAGTCAGATAGGTAGATAGGTAGGTGGATAAGTTGAAGAAGAGCGAAGGGAGGGGGAGGGGGAAGAGTAGAGACGAAGGCGTATAGCACGTGCACACGCGATACCTGCTGGGTTCGCGGGAGAGAAGCTCGGTTGCGAGGAGAGAGACGAACTTTATACGTGGGAATATGGGCGGGCAGGATCTACTACCTGGTGTGTGTGACAAATGTACTCCTTATATGACTCCGTACTTCCCGCCGTTCCCACGGGAGTCGTGACCAAGAGATATCGCGAGCGCCTACCGACTCGATGGAACTCCGGCATGGATATCCCAAGCGCGTGCGCGCGCGCGCTTATATCCTTCCGCCATTTTCCCTAACGTATAAAAGAAAGAAACATCCGTTCCGTTCAATTTCGTTTCTTTCAGTCATAAACTTCTCTTTTTTATTGCAGTGTTAAGTAACTCTACGTTCCCTTGTGATGCGCCGAAGAAATCCGCTGTGTCTGCGACCGGATAAGTTTTCACCGGTCGCAGATTTCGACGGTGCGACAATTTAACGTGCAAGATTTTTTCTTAATTGCACGTGATTCGACCATGAATATCACAAGACAAACTTTTCATCGCGACGCGATATACGACGAAACTCTGAAATAGGCTGAAATAGGCTGCATCTATAGATTGCGAGGCTTTCAGCTGTACCTACACTATGCGCTTCGATAAATTTGTGGCGCGGGAGTATCATCACGACCGTGCTATCTCGTCTCGCGAGTGATATAAAGTGCACAGATCGATGCGCGATACAAAGGTATACGTGGCACAATTGAGCCGGCACTAAAATATCGTGTAAGATCAGGTGAAAAGACGTGATTCGCGTAATTTTATGTATCCTACATCTATATTTTTAATTTGTACAATTTATTGTATATCATATAGATTGTCTTACGATTGATATTAGTTAAATTTTGAGTACACTTTAATCGTTAAAGAGAATTGTGATGAAGATAATCTGTTTCTATACAATTATTCTTGTAGAAGTTTTCAAAATTATCTCCCCAATATTTTAGAGCGATAATTTTTTACAATCGTCTTTAACGTCTTGTGATTGCAAGTATTTATCTCTTAAGGGAATTCGAAAGTGGGTCTGTTTTATCGATAGAACTGAATTTTTTGTGCACTAATCTTTTTTTTGGCTGTTTTGGATTGATAAATCCTTTTACAATTAAAGTGTATACAATAAGGAATCCGGTAAGTCCAAATTTTTATTTAAAAATTTCAATTTTTTAAATTTTAAACAAAAAATGTTTAAAAAATTTTAATTTTTTTATTTTGTTACATAAATTCGGACTTTGCGGATCTCTTATTGTATGTACTTTAATTGTAGAAAAGGATTTATTATTCCATATCCAAAAAAAGATTAGCGTGCACAAGAAATTCAGTTTTATCGATAAAACAGACACACTTTAGGATTCTCTTAATAAACTTTATCGACTTTAACCGATCAAATTACGCGTTTCGGAGAAACGTATAATCTCGATCTTCGCTCGCCATTGCGAAAGACAGACACGATACTACAATGCGTAGGTTATATTAGCTATGTTATCCTCATTGGCGAAATATCCCCAGACGGCCTTTCCCGTAGCAAGAAGCGAATCTTCCTCCGCCGGAACGGCAGCGGCTGGCAGTGATGGAACGACGACGAGCAAGTGGAACGACGGTAGAGGAGTATGACTTTGAGTACGTGTCAAATCGAGGGGGTGGGGAGGGGAGAAGATCCGATGCGGGGGTGAAAAGGTCGGGTGAATGCCTGGCTGTCTGCCCTGCCTGCTTTGCTAAGGTCGTTTAACCTCTCCCTCGGCCTGCTGCCGCATGATAAAGGGTGAGTGCGCGATGCCAAACCCCTTTCCTCGTTCGTGACAGTCTGTCTTATATACTCGAGAGAGGAACGTTTTCGCTTTCTAATCTTCCGCGTCCCGCCGCGTCGTTGACAACTCGACTCTCGATTTCACATCAACGTCTGTCTTTCGCGGGATTATTAGTAGCGCAAGATTGATCGTACGCGGTAATACCCGTTTTATTGTGCGGTGACACGCGAAGCTCGGGGACTTAATTTAATTTTCTAACCCATAAATTTATCTCTGTGTTCTTTTTTTCTCTCTTCGCGATTTTCCTCCGACAGAAAAACTAATAATGTTTCGGGGGAAAAGATTAATGGTAACAATGAAATTAAATAAACAATGAACTTTTTGATTGTTAAAATTATGAGAGAGAGATCAATTTATACGTGTCGTGATGAGGAGAAGTTGTTGGACATTGACTGCTTGATTGATTCAGAGCTTTCAGTTGTTATGTGTTCCGTTTAAGTCTAATGTAATTATTTCGTGTGTAAATTGAGCTTATATCGTAACGTCAGTCTCTTAAAAGTTACGTGAAGGCTGTACGTGCTTTGGCAGCCGATCCTATGAGCTCGGTTACACGTCGTTATTATTACAAGCTTAATCTACGGAGCTATTATATGCATGTACTGAGGTTTAACTGTTGCGTGGTCATTTATATGGCCTGGCTAAATCCGGTCTTTCGTGAAATCGAACAACGTTCGCCCCATTGTGCCGACAAAAACATGGGAACTGCAAGATAGAGATAGAGAGAGAGAGAGAGAGAGAGAGAGCTATCTGAGCGTGCTAATTCCGTAATTAGGTTAAATCACCTGCCTACCGCGTCAATGTAATTACTCTCCGGCGACGTAATATTGTGGCCGCGCGCGGCATTTCGTTCAATTCCATTAGCGCTAACAAGTACAACCCGTTGCGCGCTCCCGCTCTTCCGAAGTCTGTCGACTCTCCACGTTCCGCGCCCGGATGACGTTAATGCATCTCGTTGGCAACCGCCGGCAGCGTTAGAGGAATTAATTAACAGCCAGCAGCTCAAACAAACGTTCGGCAAACACTCGAAAGTAGCTGAGCGACTTCCTGTTCGGCTCTATACGCGCGTGCGTGCGTGCTTGTGTTTACCCGTGTTTGCCCCTTCCTCCGTACGTGCGCACTCTCGCTTCACCGGGGCTCAATTACGAGCCTTAATAAAGATTGCGAAATCAGTTAGCGCGATCCGGCCATGATTAAAAGCAAACCCCGCCGACACGATGCGATCCCGTTTAGCGGCGATTCGCCGCGCGAAACCTTCCACCACCACTCGCTTTTATCGCCCACTTTCTTCCTCCATCATCCGGATACTCGACGTTCCTGGTCACCGCGGACCATTAATCTCGTCCGTGAGATTATCGGCAAACGCAATTCGCCTTTTAGAACACGGACGATTAATCTAATGAATCTTGCGTAATCCGTTGGCGCGAAGTGCTCGATATAACGGGCGTTATTTTCGCAAATTGTGGTGGTGCGCGAACGTAAGTAAAACTCAGACAACGAAATAAAGTTTTTGTTTTTTTTGCAGAAAATTCGATCACTTAGTTCACTGATATTTATCAACCTGTTAATGTTTTACGTTAAACTTCAGTAATTAAGCTTCAAGTTAAATTTAAGTTGATATGCGCGCAAAGAAAAAGGTTAAAACCGATTTTTATTGTTAAATACCACCGGGACATATAATATCTATTTCGGTTTATTTTTATATAATAATCTACTTCATTATTACCTCGTATATTATTATCGATTCGTTGTTATCTCAGCACTGAGAGAATTTTCAATGCACCATCAATATTTTAAACGCGCAATAACAGCTCGACAGAGAAATACAAGAATTTTGTGGTGTGTTTAATCTTCTGTGAATGACAGGTACAATTTATAATATAAATCTGTCTTTCGCGCCAGTGCTCCTGCACTTTTAGTGTTTAATGGCGTTTTCTCTCATTTACTTATTTCATTATTATCGTGTAATAATTCGTTTTTGTTCGCGTTACATGTATTACATTGTCTCATAAAAATTCCGATACAGATGAAAATCGGCTTACAACATCAGCGAACAATATCGAGGGAATGCTTAATTAATGGAGTCTGACGTTCGAACGATTTTTTCTCTCGCGTAACAAAGTCGGCGAAAGTAAATCGATAACGACCATACAGTTCTCTAATCGATAGATCGACGTCGAAACCCTCGCAGCATAAGACGACGTGATGTCGCGCTTAGATAAGCAAACGTTAATGAGAACGCTTCTTAAGTGGTCCCGTAACTTCGAATTCTTGGAGAGAGAGAGAGAGAGAGAGAGAGAGAGAGAGAGAGAGAGAGAGAGAGAGAGAGAGAAAGAGCCCAGGCCTGAGAGACAGGCGAATCTTCCGGGTCGATGCGCGCGATAATTACATCCATGCGATAAATCGGAGATATTCGATAGTTGCGATTTTAATTGTCAGCTGATAAGACACAGAGAGGGAAAAAGAGAGAGAGAAAGAGAAAGAGAAAGAAAGAGAGAGAAAGAGAGAGAAAGAGAGAGAGAGAAGAAAAAAGTAATCTCGCGTAATTGAGTGCAAAAATGACAATTCTTAGGAAAGCTAGTCTCTCGAATAAAATTTCTCACTTTTTTTTCGAAGCATCGAACTTTTATTTGCAATGTTTTGTTATTTTTTATTATAGAAAGTTAGTGAATTAGAGATATCGCTGATTCGATTTGATGTTTGCTCACGGATTTGAAGACCGTTAGAATCGCGCGAAAACGACGATCTCTCAATCCGATCCGGTGCAGGCGAGAATTATTTCAAGATCACTTCGAAGCGAGGCGTCTCCCGTGAAATTTGAGACGTGCGCCTCTCCTGTCTTTTGAGAAACTCCGATCGTTTCGAAAGAGCGACGTAATCTCATTCGACGAATATATACCTCGACGTGATTTATTTGGATTAAACGAGTCCTTACTCTCACCCTCTTTTTCTCTCATTCTTTAAGTTTTCGCCTAAAACGCCGCTCTACCTCGCCCACGTGCTTCGGCGTCGTTATTAAAGATCAGCATAAAATTGTCCTCTTGCCGACCTCGGAATCCTCATGCTCGCCGTTTACACCTAGGTGGAAATTTCGCGTTACAAAAGGAATTCACATAGAAGGAGAAAGAGAGAGAGAGATAAATGAGAGCGATGGCTACAGAAATTAAATTACGTTCCTGAGAAAAATTTTACCCGAGTCGCAAAGAGTGAAAAGACAGCGCCGCATGTTTGTCAAACACGCGACAACATGAGTTTTCGCTTCTCGAAAACATTTAACGTATTTTCCGTTTGTGCTAGAGTTCTCGAGAACGCCCTACATTCGCGGACCTTGTACGAAAACAAAAAGAACGTCACATCGGTAACTGCGGTTAATATCCGAGCCTCGTCGTCGTCGTCGTCGTCGTCTCCTCAACTGAACAAAGGTACGATGCAGCAGTAAAGAACTAATGAAAATTCATAGAGCCTTGTTTCCCAAGCACGTGTAGTAAAATATTCCGTGTGTTACAAATTACGTTATATCTTCGCTTTATTGTGTTAGCAAAATAGAAACCGCAACTCGCAATCGCGCGTGGCGAGATCGAGTATAGTACTTACTCGAAGCGGCGAAATTACTTTGATGTACACACGCGTGTGTCAAAATATACATTTTTTTTGTATTTTATATTTTTTGTAGAATTTTCAATTGATAAACCGTAACAAGTAAATGTGTACAGTACACAGAAAAAAAAGTTTTGTTGAGATTACCAAATTTTGATAATCTCAATCAAAATTTGGTTTCCAAAACACTATATTTGGTTTGATTTACCAACTTTTGGTTATCTCAACAAAACTCTTTTTTCAGTGTAGAACTCCAGTAATTTCGAGCACTACAATTTCGACTTCTCCTTGATAGGCGGGCCAATAGTTTCCCCCACTATTCACGATTCCCCGATAT
>QVNW01001330.1:0-21900 GCA_014825475.1 Pseudomyrmex flavicornis | reverse complement strand
TTAATAAATATAGCAGGAGATAATACGTTAGAAACGTAAGTTGTGACAATGTTGAATGGAAGATACCGAGAGATACTCAAAAAAGTGTGACAGAAATAAAATATCCCGCCAACATTTCACACCGAGCACGTGCGTAAAAGATTAAGTACTTATATATAATATACGGATACATGGAAAAACGTTAGAGCCCTGGATCCTTCGGTATATCCAGAATCAGTCTTAAAAGGTGCATGAAAGCTTTTAGGTCTCACGTCACATATTTATATATTTTGTCAATGTGTGTAACACTCAGAATCAGATTCTTCAAACTTGAATTTTGATTTTCATCGTTTATTGACTATTTTTTCTTATTTTGCGACGAAAAAATGCCATAGGCCAAGAAAATGCACCAATTCAAACGAGTTCCTTAATGTTGTTATCATTACATCGTTACTATCTTTTCCACTATTTTAGTCTACTATCTTTTTAAAATAGTATTTTTCGTTTTTTTCTCTTTATCTCTCTTCCCTTTTCTCTCTCTCATACACATGTGTATATAATAAACATATGCACACAACATACATACGCACTCTTTTTCTCTCATATCTTGCTTTTTTCTCTTTTACTCGTGTTTGTTACGTAGATGCTCTCGCCTTTTTATACCACATTACGTATATTATATAAAAATGATAAGAAACCGAAATACATATAAAAAACATTGGCGATTATTTACTTATTAGAACAACTGGTTTGCAAATATGCGTCTTAGACTATTGTTTCAACTATAAAAAAATTGAAAAAATTCTATTAGAATGAAAGTTTCATTAACAATCTAAATTACGAATATTAGTTCAACAACGTTTTTTGTTCTAGATTATTTTGAAATACATGTTTAACGGGCTGTTCAGTCGCCTATGAGCCAGTGGTTGTTTTGTCGTCAGCTTCATCTAGATATAAGATATGGGTCAAATAATTTCACACAAAAAAAATGCTAAAATGTATGTGTAACTTTTCACTAACTGACAAATGACAATCATTTGATATTTTATTCTTCAATTCAAACACTATTTGATCCCGTTTTGCGTGTATTATTGTGTAAATTCTTAAGTGACCCAAATTGCAATTATCATATTTGTTTTTTTATTATTTCAAGATGCTTACCTCCAGTGTTTGGTAAGTTATTGAAAAAAAAATAAATAGAAAGAACGAAAAGAAACGTGCTATATGAAATAAGTAAATAGAAAATTATAAGTAAACATTATAATTTATATTTTTTCTACTTCTCATAGAATAAAATAAAAAAAAAATTTGCTTATTACAAATATTGTACTGACTTCAGAAGACGGATTCTAATTTTTAAAGAAAAGAAAAAATCACTAAACGTGACATGTTCAACTATTTATAATTGTTTGCAAGTAATTAAAAACTGTGGATGCGTTTCGAAGTTTACTGCCAGTGAACACATCTATATGTCATGTAAACTATAGATTTTTAGTACTAACAGTAAATAACAAAACGCAACCTGTAAATGCATATCATATTCTTAAAAACAAAAAACACGTTCTTTTAAAACACTGAAGTTGGATCATGCTTATCTCTACCGACACAGCCCCCACGAATCAACGCAAGCCCCTTCACCACAACTTTTTCGATAAGCAATTTCTGTCTTAAAATCTAGAACATGTATTGGGGCACTGACGCACTAATATAGCTTGTATATTCATAGCAATAATACAAATATTTGAGAAAAAAGAGTAGATTTTTCTTACTTTTTTTGTTTTTTTGTTTGTTTTTTGTTTTTTTTTGTTTTTTTTTTACTTGAGCCATATTAAAAATTTGGCAAGAGATCTTTTCACTTTGTATTAAATATACACAACTTTATTTATTTTGACTAGGGGTGCTTCATCACCTTCAAAGTGAAAACAAACCAATATTCATTTATCTCATATTTACGCACACGTGAACCGTGTGTATCTATATTTATTTTTATCTTACTATTTATCTTTTTCGCGTCGAAACTTAAATTATAGCATTTAACTAAACTACTAGTTTATGAGTGTTATCTTATCTCTTTGTAATAAATATTACAATTATGTACATTAGATCAAGATTTTTTTGCTATTCACGCTCTTTTTTAAAATGCTTGCTGATATTGCGATATTATAAATGATTATATATTTCTGACTATGCAACGTAAGTTCTAAGAAACATTCGGAAAGTGATTAAATGCAAATGTTACTGGAATGGCACAATTTTTTTTCTTTTTTGCTTCCAAATTGTAATAAAATCGTAGTTGAATTATAGTCAAACCAAAATGGCAAATGCTTCCACAAATCCGTATAACATCTAGATTCGATTTATCACACTTCACGTTTACTCGTGTTATAATTTTAATTATAATCTTAAATATTATTTATATATACAGACTTATTGAATTCTATGCGGATGCGCGAGTATAAAGTCATTTGTATTTGTCTATCAACTGTCACACACAAATGTTAAATAGTATCATTCAGAGATGTACCAGATTTACAGAACTAAAAGTAAAAGCAATTGTAAGAATAAATTATTAATTAAACAGCTATTTGTAGATGTTAAACTTGACTTCGACCGACTATTATTCAAACACAAAATTACATTTCAAAATGAACATAGCAATGATAATACATTTTGATAAAACCAATTATTGAAAGAGTTTATAGTAACATCTTTCAACACATCCGTTTTTTATATATATAAACAGAATATAAACAGAAATACTCATCATTGCAGTAGTTTATGTGAACATTACTAAATTTTAATTGCTGAAAAATATAATTCAATTTCGTAAATATGAATAATTGTCAAATATCGAGTATATCTTGAGTGTCATAGAATGTCTCGAAAAGACTGCATTCCGCAGAAAATTCATTCTCGTTTCTTACCAAATATAATAAGATTCAACTTTTATGACAGTTTTTTCTTTTCATTGTCTTTAAAGAATACTTAAACTAGTACTGCGTGTGGAAGTGGATTTTTTTTTTTTTTTTTTTTTTTTTTTTTTTGCATATAAAAACTGAAAAACCGTAATCACCTCTGCCACCATCGTGTTTGTACTTAAAAATATTCGCCTGAGCATTGGCAGTATCGAGCGTACTCTATCATCATCGAATTCTTCTGTGTCTCGTAAACAGACATTTGTGGTAACTAGATGCATATTATGTTTGTTTACACACATAAAGTATATTAAATATCTCTCACAGAAAAGTCAACATAGATTTGTTCGATTAAAATGTAAAAAGTATATAAAAACTCTATTTTTTATTTTCATTGTGTTTTGGTATTTCCTTCAGTTTTCGCGATATTTAGCTTCTTAGTTAAGCATTATACGCGAAATTAACTTATTTCGATTAAATTAGAGTAAATAAGCAAGTAGTAACTTTTATAAATGATGTCGATGTAAAGCTTTTTGTGTGAAAGGTTTCTTTTTGTGCTTATCCGGGCAACAAGCAATACGTACGTACCTCTGCTTAAGTACGTATTTTCCAGCCTGAATACTTCACACGCGATCACGGCAACGAAGAGAGAGAATAACGTTGAAGGATGTACCACAATTATTGTACATGATATACAAAAACTTTTGGATACAACGTATGTGTTGCACACAAGTTTTTATAAGTTTTTTATGTTTCTTTTGCCCCCTTAATTCTCTCACTTATCGCAGATCCCGAAAATTTGTCATCTTTTGTTTTTTCTTAGGAACTCCGAATTGCAAGATTTTAGTTTCGTTGAAAGACAAAACTTCTTCGATAAAGCAATGACACGCTTCTACTGTACGGTGTTCACTACCCGCGTTTTCTGCCTCTTCTGTTTTCACGATTAGAGCTCCGTTACAGCATATAGATTAGGATCACTACCTTGTACCTGACTCAGCGTTGCCACCGTCGGTTTCTCCTGCCTTCCCTGCGCCCGATTATACGTACCGTACATGTTCGGCACAGTATTGTTCTGCGTGCCAGCGGTACCATTAAATTGATTGCGCGAGAAATTTCTGTCCAAAGTCCTGACCTGATCCTGCATCTGATCCTGAATGCGAATGTTGGGCGCCTTGTTCCGTACTAATGATCTGAATTGATTCATGTTGGTCTGCGAGCGCGACTCAAATTCCCACGTAGGCTGCTGATTTGCTGGATTTGGCGGGAGCGGTCGATTTTGATTCCAAGCCGGAGTTGGACCTCTCTTCAGATTGGCCAAGTTCTTCGGATCCAGCGTTTGTGTCTTGCGAGAATCTTGAAAAGTAGCAAGATGCGCGGGTCCATGCGAATTGTGAGACAGGGTACCGGTGAAAGACGCCACGCTAGGCGTCCAAGGTGGTTCTCTACCTATAATACGAGAAATAATATAATTTTGAAAATTACAATAGTAAGAAAAAATATGAATTTGTTGATATAAATATTTTACCAATTATATAATTATAAATTTTGTTTCTGAATCATATATGTATATATAATTGTAACGTGTATATAATTTTAAATTTATATAAAGTATATAATAAATATTTTTTCAATTTTAAAATACATTGTTTTATTATTTACCGGGCCCTGCGGGGGCGTGCCCTCAGTAGAAGTCACTCGATTCTAAAGTTTTGCACTGTTTGCTCAAAGTCGCGTACTGGCCAGGTTGATCTCCGAGTCCAGAACGGTGCTCAGCTCGTCCACCCGTTGACTGCTGATTATGCTGAGACGATTTGTGATCCCCGCCTCCTCCGCTTCCGTTAACACCCCCACCTCTGTAAACGGCGAGGAAAACCAAACCAAGTTGCAGCATTATCTTTGTTTTGCAACAATCAGCGTGTCATTTGAAATAGCTTCATCTAAAGAAACCGAAATTCTATCATGTTTGCACACTCGTCTATAAAGAATGTTTACGTTAATAAAAGAATCATAAGAAAGCATCCTATATCTTTAACGGTATTGTAAAAGCAATCAAAACTAATATCCGTTTCCACATATATGTATATTGCAAAAATATTGAAAAATAATCTTCAAATAATTAGAATATTAAGTATAAAATCAAAACTGACAACAATTATTTTATGATGCAGTTATATGTTATTATGTATATTCGTCAAAAAGCATTTACTACATAAATAATCGACAATTTTTAATTTTTGATAAAATATATGACTAAAGCAACATTTAAAAGAAACGCACTGAACTTATGACGTTTAGCGCGGTATTCATAAAATCTTTTCATTACTAAGAAAATCAAGAAGAATAAACTGAAAATCTCATGCACAAACTTTAACATGCTCTCGTGCAGTTGACGTGCTCGAGCAGTCGCAGTAGCGTAGGACGGTGGGGGCGGCGTTAGCAAGAGAGGCTGCTTAATCGTATTATGAGTGCCAATAGAATTAAGCGTAGGGGCTGTAGGCGGGTACGACCCTTGGCCTCGAAGGGTCCGCGCTGCTATAGCCTGCGAGGCCGCCGATGGTGGTAAGTAAGGATCTTGCTCGTCAACTTGATGGTAATCTCTTCTGAAACAAACGCATCAGATATTAATTTTTATTTACTTTTGGCGACAGACATTATAGATTCTTTTAAAGCAAAGGAGATAACTAATCCTATACTGTTTGATAAAATATAAAAAATAGTAGCAAGCATGAAAATTCTTGTTATGCTTAATAGAAAATATAATAATAAAAATCTTGCTTGATTTTTAGATAATGTTAATAGCGCTCTTTACCGTTTTCGTATGTATATCCACGTATGAGAATCCACCCAAACCAGCACGGTAAACAAAAGGCCTGCAGCTAAGCTAGCTAGTAGCATGAAAGTCAGTCCATATCTAGAAACGCATTGTGAAAGATTATAAGTTTATATATTATCGCACGTTTTATAAAAGTGTAAATTTATTAAAAAATGTAGAATATATTTAGTTTTCTTAACTTTGGCAAAACACGCATAAGTTTCAACTTACAGTCCCAAATGACACAAACTCTTAGCAGCGTGAACATATTGCTTGTGCAAAGGCTTACAGTCGAGCAATGTAGTTAAACCGGCCACAAGTCTGTCTATAGTGTTTACATCTGTGGATAAACTGCTAAGTTTTGGTTGTAGTTGCTGATCTTTGAATAGATCAATGGCTAATCGAGTGACGGTGTTCAAATTTTGTCTCATGTTGGTCACTGCACGTTGTCCGTCCCGCAATCTCTGCGTAAACGGGTTGCTACGAGTGTTCTCACAATGCGTATAGTATGAAAGCACCTCAGATGCTAAAGTCGACGGTACAGCTCTGCTTAGATAACCGTCCGGCGACATGCAGAGATCTCCTAAAGCTACAGAAGTGGCCAAATATAAGGACGCCATGAGCCATGAGACAATTACCGCAAACAAGCCAAACACGGAAAATCTGAAAGAAAGTTCTCTATCAAAGTTCTCTTCGTTGTGACTATAAAGTGACTATAAAGTTTATAGATTTTTTTTTGTTTTTTTTTTTGTTTTTTTTATTTTGTCAAGATCGGATTTTTTTGTAATTGTATAAAATAAAAACAATAAAGGAAAAGAAAATATATAAAATGATTAATTCCTATTCTTAAAAAAGAAACATACGTTATCAGAACACATCTGGAGTGTCGTGCAACACCGACCAGTAGAACAACACAAAGAACAAGCAAAGCGCTCAAGATCGCCATAGTGATAGGCCATCGCCACTGTTCGATCTTTTCGCCCATGCCGATGGCACCGGTGAGACTGATCCCACTCAAAGGCTTTCGGATCTCGAAACTCCGATTTAGAGCGATGCTCGTGTTTTGCTTCATACCGTTTAGCGCTACTAACAGTACGCTTAGCATAGTTTTATTGCTGACCGGAGCATCAAATTCATCTCCGAGAGCAGTCAGTTGTGGCTGTACTTTTTTCTTTAATGTCGCTTCTATAGTATCAGTCTACGAGAAATTAATAGATACGTAGAAAAACTTAAATAAAAAGTCTTATAGTAATTGTATTGCAATTGCTAAAACTATATTATATGTAAGATTTCTTAACTAGAAACATTTTCCTAAAGATTTATAAAAAAAATGGCAAAACAAAAAATAGAAAACAGTACCTGATTTCTAACGGCCATGAGTATTCCATCGACGTTTTTTGCTGCTGCTACGAGTTGTATCAAGCCGTTGTGCACATCGTCGTTGCCGTAAAGACCAACAGCAACCGCTCCACTACAGAGCAATGCCAAGATGGCTAGTGAACACTTTAACGCGGTTATCGACTTCTTGGGGCGCGGTCTTCGGTCGCAGCATCTTGTTACCAGATAAACTAACAATACCACCAACGTTAAGATCAACCAAACTGCAGGAATGCTTCCTAGTATTCCGAGGCTCTGTAAAAATTTAAATCTGTTTTTCTTCTTTTCTTTCTTCACATACATACACACACAATTTTATATTGTATATTATTTTATTTTTCTAAAAATACTACAAAGAAAAATAATTCTTCTTTCTGTTTATTAAATTTTTACAGTAATAACACATTAGACTACAAAGTTTTCAATTTTTGTCTGTCATTTTTATAAAATATTATCTTATTTATTATTCCTTTTCCGAATTCATCATAGAAAAACTAAAGTTGTTATCTTCAAAGCTTCATCGTTTAATTAAAAAACTATTACACAATAATAAAACAAAAACTAAAAAACTATTATATAATAACAAAACAAAAGACTTATTTTAAAAGACAAAGAATGTACTTTATGATAAAGGAAAGAATGTAAAAATTATTTGCAACAAACAAGAGAAGTTTGCAAAACTAGCTATTTTCAAGATTATTTTTTATTTTTAAATCCTGACGTGAGAGCAACATTCTGGAATTAAATTCGAATTTAACATGTCAAAATCTATAAAAATCACTGTTGTTCATTAAATTAATGAAAATTATGTTGACCAATGTAATCGATTTGAAACTTAATTAAGAAAAGAGCTTTTCTATTTGTCTTCTTGTGTCAAAAGAACATTTTGTTTCAATCACTCGGTTCAGACAAATAACGTCCAAAAATTGGAATCGCGCCCAAGTTTTGTTCGCATGGATTACTTTAAAATAATCATGTGTAAAGTAATCGATAACAAATAGTCCCATCGTCGTCGTAAGTCATCGAGAATATAATATTTGCAACATTATCTCGGAAAAGTTACATATTTACTCAGTAAGACATTTATACAGTCGCCTCGACTTTTACTCGATGCTTCTCTTTTTTGTTTCTCTCAGAGCTTATCTCATTTCTCGGTGGTCTTAACTTCGTCAAATTATTTTGTTGCATGCATAATGACGAAGATGCGAAACGAAGTTTTGTATGATCTTTGTCTTTGTGCATGAACCTCAGCCGAAGAGGCCAACTTCGATATCGCTTCGAGACGAAGACGAGGAGGAGTAAAAAAGAGGATGCACGGACGAGAGGGATTCGTGGTTCCGACGTTTCCGAGCACGTTGGAAGCCCGCTCGCGTTCCGGGCTTCCCCCGGGCGCATTATGCGAAAGCCTTTGTGCATTGTTTGAGCTTTCCCAGGCATTGTGCTTTCCAGTTACACACGGTCCGGATTCTTGCGCGCTCGCGGCATCCACCTGTTTATGTTTTTGGTCTTCTTTTTCTTCGTCTGTTCCTCTCATGCTCTTCTTTTTGCTCCTCGCATTATTTCTTTCCTTTTTACGTGTCCTCGTCGTGTTACGACGCGTCCGTAGTTTTCCGTGGACATGTGAATCGTTTCTTTTCTTCTTTCTTCGCTTTCAGTCTTACGTCTTGTAAAAAAACAAGTCGCAGCACAGTCTTGTTCTTTTTCTTTTTCTTCTTCTTCTTTCACTGTTTTTTTCCAGATGTTTTCTTTCCATTATCATCCATTTACCAACATGTATCGACTCGAATCAACACTTACGATCGACATATTGCGAATCCTTAGTCGGAAGTGATAATTTAAAATGTCGCTTAAAATGTCGCTATAATCGCTAAAAGAATATCCCCGTCGAGAATTCTGATATACAAGATCGAGGTATTAACGGACATTATTTGAACGGTACGCTCAATTAGTACGTTAAAAATCTCATTTTATACGATACTCAAATATAAAATTCTGGTATAAAATAAAAACTTACAAACGTTGTAAAACAAGATCGAGTAAAACCAGAACGAGAGTCAACTCAGAAATCTCGATATCAGAAACGATTTCCAAGATATATCCAAGACTTTATATTACAAATGAAGATCACAAAAGAAGAACTAATAAGTCTATCTTTTTCGATTTTCTGTTTTTAATGTTATTTGATAGTTAAAATCGAATATTTTACTTATTCAAAACGAGAAGAGGAAATGTTTGATTTCGAGATATAAGCAGTTTTATCAAACGTATACAGAGAAATACACGTACGTTTCGAACTTTAAAATCGCTTTCCTCTAAAAATACGAAAATGTGACTTAATTCTTCTTTTGTAGTCTTAAAATGTTTATACATGTATCAATTATATGTGTACATTCTGTCTTATAATGTACGTCGTCTATCTCGAGTTGAATAAGTCGAGTTTGCTGATATTCTCTTGAAAACTCTTCCAAGTCAAAAAATACACATAAATGAAATATTTTCTTTGAAATTAAGCGATGCAAAGGTAAATAATCCGAATTTTTTTACTCGATTGATTCTTTTATCTCGATCCCTGCCAAGTTTTAAAGGCTCGGGTAGCGGCTGATCAATCGGATGCGCTTCGTTTTAAATCAACGCGATCGAAAGCGAGGAGACCGGAGAAGGAAAGAGAAGGGAAAGGGCCATTCAATAATTTGACAAAAAAGTCAAATCGGCAAATTTATTCCAAACAACCTACCTCCAAATAGATTTCAGAGTGGGGATTAAAGGTATTATTAACGTAGTGTATAGAGACGTTGATATGAGGCAGACTGTGGAAAATCCTCGCGTACTGTGGTACTGTGTATTGCTCCGGAAGCTGCTGACCGCCCGCCATGTTTTGGAGAAACTTTCAATCTGCCAAAAACCCTGTCGAAGCGTTCCTCCTACTCGTCAAGACATGCTACGCGTGAACGCTGTAATCATGAAAAACAAATTTTATATAAAAGAGTTATTATTTACATGTGATTAAAGGATATACTCGGAATTTTATATGTGATCATCCGCATATATGTTTTGAAATTTTATACTTTACGTAACTGATTTCCCATTGGTTTGCGGCTTTTTTATTTTAATTGAACATTTGAAAATCCAATATAAGAAATATTGAGTTCGTGTGTGTTCAAACTTCCGATCGCATTATAAAGTCAAATTAGAATATAGGGAGAATAAAATTAAATTTGTGTCCAGTCTCTCGATAATTTAACGATAATTATTGGCCAAGTTACTCGCGATTTAATGTCACATTTTCTAAACTGACTCATCGGGAATTCCAATTCGATTATCACTTCATTAGCATATTGTGCTATCGCTACGCTCTTTCGTTGTAAGTCATTCAATCTTGGCTAAATAGATACACTACCATCGCTCAATGCCGCAAAATGTTTTATCGTATAGTGATTCAACTTTTCTGTAGAATCAACGCGCGATTAATTAATAAAGTCTGTGCCAGTCGGCTCTTCGTCTCTCCCGCTTCATGACATCACTAAAGAGTGCTAAAATTTCTTAGATGCTTTTTTAGCTTTTTAAGTCGACTGGTTTAATAACCAGTAACAACGCCGGTGCGTTCTCTTTCTCGTCATTAAAACTTAAAAACAAAAGTTTAAATTTAAAAAATCTAACTATTGCGCGTATTTTTTGTTTAATTAGTTGTATATTTGTACTAAGCTCTACAACAAAAAATTAATAAGTTTTCAAACTTGTAATAAAAAAAGAAACCAGAAAATATTATGCTGCGCAAAACACTAAGAAATAAAACTTATCCGAAGTTAATTAAGCTTAATCTTTGTGTAAGCGACCAACCTAACGAATTATTTATACTGAATTATTTATATTTGCGAAGAAAATAGAATCTCAATCCAATTTCTATAATGGATGGCGAAAATTAATTTAAACGCGCAAACATGTTTGTAAATATATATACTACTATATATATATATATATATATATACACTACTAAATATAAAAATTTTAGTTGATTAGCAACATTATTTATGTTGCTCTTGCGTTCTATATTAAGCTCTAGTAAACGCTATGCTATGCTGCAACAAATATCTATCTCTGTAATATAAATACATCGCGGATCGATAAAGTGCAACGTACACATACGGTTTATTAACCTACTTTCCTGATTCCATTCTATCTTTGAAGCGTGCATCGTCAGTGCACGAGACGTTTCAATATAACTCAATACATTCGAGCGGCAAAATCCGCGTTATTGTAATATGTATGTATGCTTTTCTGATTTCCACAAATGGTTCGAATTGTAACAAACGCTTTCTTGTTCTATGATATATCTTGGTTCGTTGCAAAAGATCCGCAATTTTATCTCACAATTAAAAGTGAGATAAAAGTGATTTATAAAATTTTTTCCCCAAAGTTTGTGTGAAAGAAAAAAACAAAATAAATGCAAAACGTTAAACGGAATACCACGTGAATACCAATTATTCGAAAAATCAAATATTTTTAATAATCAAATTTATTGTGAGATGAATACAAGATGATTCACTGCTAATTGAAACAAGAAAATTAACGTGAAATATGCGGTTTATTGTTAGAGAGAGATCATTAAATGATTGCGTAACAACGCAACAAAGAGCCAAGCATTTTGAAATATATAAATGCATTAGCTATGAATTGATTATGCAAATAAATTATAATTAACATTATTTGCTATTGCACAAAAACCGATTCCGTCATTAGCATTTTGAGTATATCATAAAAGAGTCGATCGCAGAGATCATTTCATTTCGCACTTTCACGTCACTGTCAATGAAGTATAAATTTAAGTATGTACGCGAGTGACTGATCGTTTTCGTTCGATAATTTTATTTTAGCTTTGAAAGAAATTTCAACGTATTACTCGCGGCAAAGATATAGTATGTGCATGCATGTGTGCATTTACCTATATCGATTTATAGTACGTTTGCATCAAATAAAGCCTTCGGCAATCGTGTTGGGGATTTTCAATTAAGATCACATTAGTAGTGTGAATAAATTCTCCATCGGATGGTGTCATGACTTGTACCGGAATTCTCTTTTAGTGCTGTTTTTCTTAAAAGCGTGCAATGCATGCGTTTGCGTTGTTTTATTTTATTCTCACAACCATCCAGTGCATCCATTTTACATTTCCATTTAAATTGTCAAGATTTACAAATTTCCATTTTGTTCAACGGAACAGTGCTCTTGTATTTCAAATTTGATCAGATTTCTCGATTATAAACTTACAAATAGTTTAGTATTACAAAATATTCTTAAAATAATAACCAATTTTGTACAAAATTTAAATTTATTTAAGTTTTTGCAATAGACATTCTCCGATCAATACACCAGTTTCAAAGCTAAAAAGTTTGACCAAAACAGATAATAGTTAATGATTCATGTACTAGTTGAACGGAAAGTCAAATTTAAACAAAGATAAAGTTGGCGGATATTAAATAAGATCAGAAAAAAAACAAGAGTGTGAATGATAAGAATAAAGTTTTTTTTCAACAATATAATTATAAAAATCAGCATATTTTAATATGAAAAGTATAAGTAGAAAACTTACTAATTTAGGCAAACAGAAGTATATCCGAATAAAATCTGCATTGCTTAGTTTTTAAAGTATGAACTAAATTCACTATTATAGGTCTATCTAGTCAAATTCGTACGCAGTATATATTCTACTCTTTTTTTTTTTACACTTTTTCCGTTTTTACATCTTTTTGTTCCTCTCGCTCAAACTATGCGCGCTATGCCTGCTTTGTTTTAAGTTCATAAAAGTGTAGAATGTGCATGTGTAACGCGAACGGAGAGCGCTTATACTTCTTTCTTTCTTTCTCTCTCTCTCTCTTTCTCTCTTTCTCTCACAATATCAAGTAAAGGAAGAAAGGAAGAAACGTTTGTCACAAGCGATGAACTTTTTTGAGAAACAATTTTTGAAGTTTTTAAGTAGATAAAAGAGAAAAAATAATAATAATGACTTTCCTATATATGTACATAATTCTTGGAAAAATAAATAAAAATAAAATTTTCGGAAGAAAAATATTATGAAAATTCTGTTAAACTTATAAATAATTTCAGTAAAATTTTTTCAGTTTTATTCTATCATATATGAAGAACATGTCTTCTTTTCGCGAAGCAACTCGGTTTTATAAGTGTTTTAATGAAAGATCAAGTAGATTGCTTGTTTTGGCATTAAAACGGTAACCAACCGCCAGCTGCCGACTCGAGCGTATCGCGCGTGTCATCGTCGCGCAAAAAATGTCATCGACCGATCTCACACAAGTTGGTATCGCCAACATGCAACGACTGCGATCGATCGACTATAACGTGACTACAACATAGCCTATAGAATCGTGCAGAGACTTTTGGAAGCGACTTCGGCAATCGTAAACATTGAACTAATGTTTGAAGGAAAGTACTTTTTACGACAAGCATTTCGATCGCAGATCACAATCAAATGTTGCAAATATCGCGCAGAAGCAAATCTCACACTTGCTGGCGATCTAAAATTAACTGTAAATGTATTTTTATTTTTTTCAGATAACAATTGTTAAGATACCACCCGCGAAATTTCAAGATTTTTCAAATTTCTGTGATAAAATCTACACACGTGAAGTAAATGATGCACTTACTCTGTTTCTTGAAATTATGGTTGAGGATTGCGGAATGTTTGCTAGTAGTAGTCATGGTTCATTTGAATAACTGAGTAATATTATCAAGTATAGTGCACGAGAATTGCGAATATTATTTTGAAACAGATGCAAAAACTTGAAAAGTTTTTTATTGTTGTATTTTTAAGTTTTTTTAAATTTAGAAAAACATTCAGATCTCAAAGGTAGAAGACAGCAGCAAAATGCGGAAGAATATAAGAACAGCGCGTACAGTTAGAAAAGGCAGGTCTGTAAAAAAAGATATCTTACTCGCATATATATATATATATATATATATATATGTGTGTGTACACATACATATATAAACTCACAGCAAAATCTCTAAATACTGACGCGAACAGTTTTACCTGGAAGAAATTTTTTCGCGAGAATATATAATGTATTTTTAAACGTTTTCGGCGTACGACATAGTATGTAGCATGTAAAAAAGTCATCGATCTCCCGTCTTCAATCACGTCGTTACTTCATTGTTTGTCGTCGCGCGATGCGATGACAACGAAGACGACGTTTCCTGTCGTCTTGCGTTGCATACGCGAAGAAAATGAGTCCGTTTGATACTCTTTGCGACGCAATGTTATAGAAACTTTTCTTTCGTGAGAAAAACTCACACATTTCAGTTTACTTTAGCCGGCTCCGAACGACTTTAGCGAGCGCTCAGCTCTTTTAACAGACTCCTGAACCACGCTGTGCGCAACATCTGGTGGGGTTTCTTCCGTTTCGGAGCCTGTTTGAAATCCAGCTTCATGCACTTCATTTCCCCTCTCTCTCTTTCTCTCTCATTCTCACACACATACACGCACACAGTTCTCGTTCGCAGGAGAGAAGCTCGCGTAATGTATTCTTGCACCCACACATCATCGTCCCGAGTGTGCCGTGTGTATCGATCCCCGTGAATACACACGAAGGTGGTCGTGAGCGCCATCAGGCTCCTCTATTTCCTTCCACTTTCCTCTGTCTTTCTTTTTCTTTTTTTCTATATACATACAACGTTCTCTTTTTCTCTCGTTATTTTTCTGTCTTATCTCGAAAACGGAGAGATCTCACTGTCCTCTTTGTTGTGTTCGAGTTGAGGAAACTTACTACATCGTGCCGGGCACACATCGCGTTGCGGTTATATATATGTATATATGTGTATCGTTAGGGCGAGTCCGAAGATGTCCTCACACTACTCGGCGATGCCTCTTCTCGCCGTGACAGAAGCGCGACGGTGATTTTACCCTCCTGTCGACTAACGATTCAAGAATCGAATTTCATAAAATGATGATTATCGATTCGCGGTGAATGTTTGCACGAACAGCGTAACGATACGATGACAATTCTTACCTTAGGTTTTTTTAGTGACAAATCTCCGTACGCTCGCGTACGTAAGCTCAACCAAACGAACAGATAACACACACCAAACAACGGTCTGAACTCAACTGACGAGCGAAGCGACTCACTGACGACGACGACGAGGCGTAGGGCGTCGTTGTGACCAATCGCGTTTCCGCTTGCGCGAAAGATTACATCAGGTTCGTTCATACGGCTGCATCTCCTGCACTGTTTGCATTTAGGGTGAGACTTATGTTTCAGATTCAAGAGAATAAAAAGAACAAAAAATCAAAGTGCAAACAGTGCAAAGAATCTTACGCATGTATTGCGAAAAGGAATATATACAATTATAAATAACACGATGCATTTTGTTTCTTTCATTAGAGAGAAGATTGAGAGCGGCCAAGGCCAAATGAGAAACTATAATAGCAGAGAAAAGACTGAGAACGGCCAGAGCTATATGAGAAACTGTAATAACTTTTCCGCTCTGTAAGCCAGCGCAATGTTCACGAGTGGTGCACATTGGCAACTACGTAGCCATGTCCACGAGCGACTTGTTGGTGCGTACGCTATGTTTAAACGTGGAGATAGCGGTTCTATTCCATACTATGTACACGTCTATAATATATATTAATTATTGAACGTCTCTGTAAATTTTGAAAATACAATATTGGTTTTCGGTGCTAACGGTCACACGTACGCAGTAACGCAGATTTTTTTGGAAACAATTTGTGTCTCACACCAACAATCTTCAAATAAATTATTTAATTACATTTAAACATAGACTGGCGAACCAACCGATTAAGTCTAAAGAGCCATAATTGCAAAGAAATTTTGAAAATTAAATTTGCGAAAAAAGTAAAGAATGCTCACACATTTTGCTTTAAACATCTGCTGAATTGATGAAAAAAATCATTATTTTAATACTAGAGAAAATAAAACATTTTATAATTTGTTTTATTATATTTATTTTTCATTTTTTGTCGAGTTATCCATGATTTCTGCCATTCATGTTGATGAAATATCAGAGTTTCGGTTACTTATACCTTCTTTTTTACTTGGTCGATAAGTAAAGACTTTCCACGGACTAACACATTTAATTCTAAAAAGATATTCAAAAAGACAGGATATGCACACACATGTTTATGCGACAAATTATACGATATCACGATAGTTTTTTTTGTTCTTACTTTCTTTGTAAACATGTAACAAAATGCAACGCACACGAATGCAAGTGGCACAAAAGGTGTAAATTGAAAACGACGAATTTACATATATTTAACGTGCATAAAATGGAATGACGTTTTCATGTACATACATGCCTTATTTATTTCAACAAAAAAAATAAATATATGTGTGTGTGTGTGTGTGTGTGCGCGCGCGTGTGTATATATATATATGTATGTATGTATGTATGTATGTATAGTTTTTTCGCAATTTCTAAAATCATAATATAAAGCGGATAGTTTGTGTATCTCATTTTTCTGTTCACATATTTTAATTATTACGCGCATATTTTCTATTCGTGTCCACGATACACGTGTGACTAGTGATAAATGTGTAACTCGTAGAATAACTTAAATATCTTTTACTCGTTATATGTATAATCATTATGTATATTATTATTATAAATCCTTGCTTTTGCTCGTTTTTGTTCTCGTTTGCATTCTTAAATATTCGATTGGAATGATTGTTGAAACTGAAGGACATTATATATTCAATTGCGCACTAAGAAATATATACACGTGTGTGTGTGTGTGTGTGTTTATATGCATCAGAGCTCCAAGATTCGTTCAAATCTATTCAAATATCAGGATAATGAATAATTACAGATAATTTAGAGTTTCAAAATTGAAGTTATTCGAAAGATATGAACAATAGAATGTGTCGAATCTGTAGTGCAACCGAACCGCGCGCAGATATAGATCCGCATCTCGAATCTAAATCTGTAGAATCTCAGAGTCCAGATCCATTCGATTAAATTTTATGTTGCAGAAACAAAAAGTTAAAGAAAATTCTGTGGCCGGTAAAAAATTCATAGTTGGATCTTATATTTTATCAGAGATGTGCCTTAGTAACAAAAGAATAAATAATTGCTAAAATAGAGGAAATCAATGCATATATACAAATCCAGATTTGAATAACTTAAATTTTGCCGATAAGGTTTTAAAACATTATTTAAATAACCTTGAATACTTGAAAGCTCCTTAACATATACATGTTCTTGTTAGAAAATTAATCATCTTTTATATTAGTAAAATACTGTTTACATGCGCATACACACACACACACGCGCGCGCGCGCGCACACAAACACAAAATTGCTGGAAGAACTCGAATAAAACCTGTAATATAATTTGTAATAAAAACTTAGTGTTCCTTAAATAACTTTTACAAATCAGTGAAAGACTGCAAACTGATATAGCTTTCGATGACTTTTGCAAAAAAAATTTACAATATCTACAATAAAATCTAAAATCGTTTCTAAATATGATTATAATATGATTAATAATTATATGTATATCAATATTATCTATTTAGATAAGGCCACTAGTGGATAATACAGATATAAATATTATAGTTACGCATAAATTCAAAAGCAATGATCAATAACTACGTAATATGTCCAGAAACGATCAACTATTGGTAAAACAAGGTTTGTATGACAAATTATGTGTATTACGAATTTTTTTTCAATATACAAATAGTTTGTTATTGTCATATACTTTCATTGTAAGATGACATAATGCGAACAACATTTACATTGATATTACAGACGATGTTTCACAATTGCACAAAACTATTCTGGAAAATATCTTTCCTTACTCTGGACATATGTAGAATCTTTTTTTTTTTTTAGTTGCTATATTAAGAAGTCTAATTATATATTATCATTAATAAACACTATATCTTTTCTTTTCTTAAGAATATTCAATTCTTCATTATTATATTTTGAGTATAAGATTTGTCTTCTTTTAAAAAGCTATTTATATGATACAATTCACGTGAGAGCTGTGTACAAACATGGTATTACAATTACAAAACTTACTAATGCCTCGTATTTTTATCAGAAAATCGTTCGTGTGTAAGTTTATTACACTTCTAAACATGCACGAAGAAAGAGAAACATACTGCTGAAAACCGTTTCGCAAAAAGATCCGTACGCAAAACCATTTCCGTATAAATTCGAAGTGAAGAAACAACATTTGTCTCTAGTTACATTGTTCGCGTGTGTCTAGTAATCGAAAAATAACGATTTATTTTATTCTATCAGAACTGTTTTTTTGTTTGTTTTTTTATCTCGCCACTCGATGTCGTTCAAATATCACGACACACCAGGCACTGTACATTGAGCATCGCTCGAGCCAGACTTTTTAGTCTGGCTTATATTGTGTGTTACAACGTCGACTCATGTATCACCGTCGTATTTGGATCGCTGCTGGCATTTTGAATTATTGCTGGTGTCAACGTGATGGATGAAGTCTTTCGTACAGGTTTTGGTGAGGTCTAAAATCAAATATATATAATAAAAAACATCGTATCAATAAACTCGTATCATAAATATATCTAATTTCAATAATGTACTTTATATCTACCCATTCTCTTCTGCAAGGTGCTTCATCATCCGAATAATGATCGATCTGTCCAATATCGGTTTCCGTCGCCGCGTTTCTCTTCTTTGGCTGCAGAGTCGCGTAATTGCCACAGCCTCTAGTAAAATTAGTTATATTCTTCTCTTCAACGATCTTCTCTTGGCACAGTATCTCTTGCGATTTACTTTGTTTATTGTTTGTTACGTCACTAGTAGTTTTATTATTGAAATAAAATGGTGGCATTTTTGATACCCAATGATCCAAGCCGGAACCAGCTGAACTCGTCGACGCCGCAGACGAATTTCCAGTGGAATTATTAGACAAGCCTCTTCGTTGGTAGAACAGCATATATGCCGCATTCGTTATCAGATTTGTGTCGTTGACCGCTTCTACGCGCGTGTCGTCGAAGCAATACCATTGCGTGTCGTATGGATTTCTACAAAACGCAGTGTAATGTCCGCCTTGCAAATCCTGCCCGTGATGATTGCATATTGCGTATAGGTCGTAGACATTCTCGTCATATTTGGGAATATTGTGTTGCCGTGGTCGCGGCTTTTTCCAAGGCGACCAGCCCAAACCGCCCAGACTACTGACATTATTGTGAGTTGTTTGGACGCCGTTGTGGGCAAGATGTGGCGTCATATCAAAGCCATACAAAGGAAAGTCAACTAACATAGTCAACTTGGACGTTGACCGTTGCCTAGATTGCTGACGAAATCTCTTTAAATGTATAACTAATATATCAGGCAACGACCAAAGGCCTAGTTTTTTCACAACCTCTTGCTTCTTGTTGCAATATGGACAATGCCACGCGTCTTCCGCTCCTAATATCTCCGCTCGTGTGTACAAATCGAAGCATTCTTCTAAAGTAACTGCGCCACCTAGTTCGGAATTAGTCTTTAACTGTTTCACACTGGCATGTTCCTCGATTGGATCATTGTCGTCCTGTATAATATTACACTTAGTGGCTTCGTCCCATTCAAGAATCAGTTTTACGTGTTGAGGACCTGAATCATCGGCGCAAAGCGCCAACGCTTGCTCGATTTGTTCCGTGTAGAGCGGATGTTCTACACAAGGATCGATGCAAGGATGTTCATCTTGAACAGGCGTTGCCGCTGGATCTGCAACACGAATGTTGAAGAGTCCTGGATTTTGACTGGTTGTGAGAACGTCGTCCGTCAATGTACTGTGCATCTCCTTCAAAAGAAGCTTCTGCAGATCCTCGTAAGAAGTTTCGCGCGATACTTGCATCGTGTACGGACTGCCGAAACGTTGCTTTAAATCTCCTTTTACGAGAACGTTAATCCATACTAGCAAGATATATGCTTGTTCCGTAGGTTCTTTCAATTGCGGCAGCTCAATGCAGTAAAGCGGGTCATTCTCCGTAATCACGGATAAAGGTTGACAGTCGGAGAAGGTTCTATAAAAGAAACACACACACATGTATGTGTGTATATATATATATATATATATATGTATGTATGTTCTTTTTTTTCGTTCTCTATTATTGAAACATATACTATCTCTATGTAAGTATAGACACGTAAGAAGCTTAGACAATGCAAAATAATACAAACGCAATAAAATTGTTCAGAAAATTTGCTGTTTACAAATTGATTTGCTCTTTTTGTAACATGAAATCGAATCTATTCTTTTGTATATCTATTGTACTATTATTTGTATTTTTTGTTTTCTCTTATTTAAATATATATTTTTCGAAATTTGATAGAAAATTATGAAGAGTTTACTTTAAACAGTTCTTTTTAGACATTCATGTTGCTTGAGATATTTTTATGCCGTTTTTTTGTCGTAATTTACCTGTGAAATCCTTCGTCATGGATTTCAGTCAGCAGCATGTGATTTTCATCCACTCCGGTATCGCTGGCGAGAATTTCTCGGAGTTCTCGTATATTTGCCGACTGATTCACGCTCACGCCAATCTTAACTTGCCGCGGTTGTTGAGAGGTGTAGAGAACGTTTACATAAAGATTTATCTGACGATGGTTCTGCGGTACTGGTACTGACACGCATAGAAAAGGATCAAAGGTATTCGACTGTCGATGACATCTCGGACAAGTCAGACTAGACCGAAACTGTGCTTGGAACACAGCGTGCACGAATGAGTTGTTACACCGCACATGATTTGCCAAAGTCTCGGCGGCGACAATATCATCAGGTCTGCCAAAGGAATTCTGCAAACAGATAATTAATACTAAAGTATGCAAATAATTAATATTCATAATTAACACTTTCGTTTCGTTATAAAAATTCTTTACAAAAAGTAAAGTTTAAAGTTTTCTTTAACCTTTAGAAAAACCACTGTAATGGCTGAAGCAACTATCTTTCGAATTATGTTATGAATTATGTTGTCAAATTGTTGTATTATTATGTATATACGTATTATACATGTATTTGACACTATTCGAAATATATAAATATAAATATAAATATAAATATATATATATTTAATATATTTAGTTAAATATACACACAGTATGAATATGCAGAATGACTAAAAAACTTTTTTCAGTTCCCAAATTTTGGATACACATATTTTATTGAAAATGTATACTTTTAGAGGTACATTATTTAGTCTCTGTCGCCTGATAGTACGTCACTTTTCTAAACAAAAATTAACAAAAATTAACAAAAATTTATCACAAAGTCTGTTACGACAATGTGTTGTGTGCAGTAGAGAAGCGTCAAACTTGTTATTTGTCACACTTTGATACGCATAACTTCCTGTTTTGAAGTGTACTACACAAAAGAAAAAAATATTATTCCGATAAATGATAGATTATATGTAATTATTTCAGTGTTACTAATTAAAATAAACAAAATAAAATAATAAGTAAATTAAAAAGATTAATGCAAAAAAATTAAAAAAGAAACAAAAATAAAAATAAATAAATAAAATAACATGAAAATCAACAATCAAACTACAAAAACTTTCTTTATGTATATACTTCCACGTCGTTAGTTTCGAGTAACGCTAAAAGAAAGTCGCATATCTGCTTTGATTGACGGTTTTGGTCTATCATTAAAAATGAACAAAACTTGACTTTTTTATAATCGTAATCAGCAATCTCGAAAAGACTTATAAACATGTAAAAACGGCCGTAATAAATTAAATAAACAAATAAGACCTGCACAGCCTTTACGTCTACGGTTGGAGGTAGTAAGAACAATGTCGTGTTAATGTGGAACGTTTCGATCAATTTA
>QVNW01001329.1:0-24822 GCA_014825475.1 Pseudomyrmex flavicornis | reverse complement strand
CGTATGGGGAAGAAAGTGGCGTCTGAAGTGTTGGGGACGTGTCCCTTTTTCGTCGCGCGATGATAGTAGCGTGCGTTCGTGCAAGAAAGACGATAGAATAGAAAGAGCCCATCGGCAGGGAAGGAACACGGGGGGGAGGAAAGTAGAAGCCTAAATTTAGTAGACATCCAAAGTCATGCAAGCGTGCGTCACAAGAGGACAGCGAAGAAGAAGAAGAAGAAGAAAGATAAAACGGAAGAAGAAAAGAGGAAGAGAAAGCGGGTGTTGGAGAAAACTCTGTGTATTGGCGGTGTGGTGGTTTAGGGTGGCAAAAGGAGGACAGAGGATGGAGGCAACGGAGGGTGAAAGGAGGAGGGAGTGAGGAGCGAACTGTTGCTTCCACGAGAGCCGTGCCGCCGCGCTACCAACTTCCAGCGCAGGATTCTCGAGAGCCACCAAACAGGATTTAAGCCTCTTCTCCATCCGCGAGGACTATCGCTTCCTGCTGCTATTCCGCACCGCAAGACGTTACTCAACCGCACACCCGACCGCGCCGCGTCTCGGCTTTAATTCCTTCTTTGAGAAACTTGGAATGCGCACGGCCGGCTCACTTCAATGATTCTCCGAACAAAACTTTCCAGTAGCCAGGTCACTTTGTGACTTTTAATGGCAACGATTGTCGTTGACTGCAACTTGTCATTATGTAGATTATTATTATTATAGTATTGAAGTTGTGTATTAAATTGCAATCATTATCCGTGGCACGAAGTTATATTGAATTGCAATTATATCGATCGCGTAGAGTTTTTCGCGCGCAATATTAATGTATTTGAAGAAAGTTGTTAAGATAATGTTTATCTAAATTCAATATGATTCTCAAGTGTGGCCCGCATAAAAATTTACAACTTTATCTTAACGATTTAAAATGCCGTATTATCGCCGTGGCACGCTCGCGTGCAAGTTGCTTGGTCAAACAAAAAGGAATATTAATAATGAAATACGTTACTCAAGTGGGGAAAGCTCTTGAATTGAAATATTCATGAAATAGATATGTACGTAAACATCGAGGCAGAAGAACGTAACACTGACATCAACCGACAGTCGGTCAGCTGACGCAAACTATCTGGACGATTCCTCTGCTGAAGAGGAACGAAGGAGGAACAAATGCGAGTGAGGAATGTATTTCTCTTTCTCTCTTTGTTTCTTCTTTTTCTGCTCTTTTTTTCTCTGCTACTGACCCGAGATTCTCTTTCTCGGTCTCTGTGAACAACACAGTTCCGTGTGCGCGCTACGCATTGTGTCGAGAAGCTCCGAAGATATCGCGACGTACGACGTACATTTTCTTAAAGAAGATAGTCGCCTCGCCCATCGATCTTAGATTCTGCGAGCGTATGAATTTATTTTTAAAACGATTTAGTTTTTCGAACGTATGTCCGGAGAATTCTCGAGAAATCCTTTGTTTAAACGGTCGGGAGAAGTTTTCGACAAAGTTTGGTTCAATGTGGAAAAATCGAAGAAAAAGATCTCTCTATTTTTATCTCGAAGAATCAAGGAATTAACGATAAATATTTTCTATTTTAGGAAAGTTTGCAAAGAATTCTTAGGGAGTGTTTTTTATCCAGAAAAATCAGGAAATTCTCAGAGAAAAAAAATTTTTCACTGAAAAATTATGACGCACACATGGGAAACTTTCTAGAAATTTTGTCAAAATTCAGGAAATATTTGATTAAAAAAAAATAATAATAATAGTAATTGTAAAACATTTTCTTTATTTACACATCATGTCAAACGAGTTAATCCTCTCTGTCGAGTTGCGAATGCAACTCGAAATATATATATATCTTTTCGTCGCGCGGAAAATCGATTACGATATCCGGGATCTTCTTCGAACGCTCAGCTGGTCTTCTACTTTCGATATCGCTTCCCGCGATTCTTATCGGCGTGTCCTGGTGGTTCTTGCCTTTGGCAACAAGTTGCACCAGTGACCCGTCCCGACTATAGAACGCCTTTGTAAATACTCGCTGCTCGTGCGCCTCTTAGAAATCCTTTGAGATTTTCTCTGCTGTGTACATCGCAGTAATATTGTAAGCGTACCGTTGCGCGCAACTTTAGCCTCGATATTTATTCCTGTGGCGCAACAGCGTCCTCGTTGTATCTGCAATATTAACGACCAGCGGTTGCACCAACGCGGTTAACCCTGGCTAAATAAGTTTTCTTTCTCAGTCTACGTTACAGATAGCGGCTACAATCTATAGAGAGCCGCGTTATTAACTCAAGACCCTCGTATATATATATATACAATATATAGAGTCTGAGATTAGTTGGAGGATTTGCTACTTGGAAATATAATTTCGAGAGCGGCGTATATATTTCACAACAGACGTGTCTGAGTGTTCTCAGAGCATGTGTATAAGCTCGCGAAGACACACAATCGATGCTAATAACTTTAATGTGACAATATAACTCGCGGTTGTACATATATATTTAATATTTCAACATTATAATTTTCTAAACGATTGTTAATGGAAAATTCACTCACGAAGTGAGTGATCGCGCTTCTCGTTGGGCAAACACTTGCCGCTCTATTACCCTTTTTCTCTTAGCGCGTTCACACTTGCGTCGCGCGCGTATTTGATGCAATATACGTCGCGACAAAAGCTCGCGAGAAGAAAAAGATTACGGTTATCAAGCAGGATGTCGTGAGCGAGAGAGGGTGGATTCGGTCGGCTTTGGCGAACCCTCGCGCCATTAGCGAAGCCTACTTACCCCTTTTAGCCTTTGTTGCGCGAGGAAGCGCGGAGAGCCTCGCGAAACGAGCGATATTATGCGGATTAGTTCGCCTCTCAATGGCCGACGAGGAGTTTTACTACCCTTTGCTTGCTATTTGTTTGCACCTACTGCCTGCCACCTAAGTAAGGCTATATGTAAGTTAAGAGTGCAAAGAATTATACGTATATATATTCGTTGCGATCGATAGCCATCTATACGCCATTCCGTTTGAACTTGTCCGTTTGATGCTGAGGTTCCGCTCGTGCCGTTGATATATTCATAAGTATAAAACGCGTAAAGGCAGGAACAATTGCTTTTTACTTCAAGTCGAGCGTTTTTTGAACTTTGGACAGTTTTTAATTGACGCGAAAAATGATTTTACAAATTGTTAAGTCATTTTTCATATTTCTTTTTTATAGAGTGTTTTTTTAACCGCAAAAGATGAACCGTATGTTGTTTTTTTTTTTTCATCATAATCATTTTGACACTCGATAGATGATTAATTTGAAGCGACTGAGGTGAGATTCACCTTAGAATGACATTCTCGAACACGGTTTAGAATAGGGGATATAAAAAAGAGACGCGCGCGGGGATGAAAGCGGACACACAGGTATACTACGTGCGCGGACCAGAGGGTAGTGTCGGAAATATGAGGAGACGCAGATGGAAGAAGGGAAAAAGCGCGAGTCGACGAAGGGAGCGTAAAAAGAGAGACGCACACACAGGAGGACCATGCGAAAGGGGTGGCGCCGCTAAGGGAGACGAAGATGGTGGAGTACGGTGGGAGACGCGTACAGAGAAGGAGAGGAAGGACGTAAAACAAAGTAACGACGAAATGCACTTCCCCCCCGGGGTCCATCCCTCTCGGCCACCCTCGCGCCCACTCGGCGTTCACCCGGAGGGAAACGTCGAACGAAACGTTAAAAACCGAGAAGAGGAATGAGAGGATGAGAGGACGCGGGGGATGAAGAAGAAGGGAGTTAGGCAGGAGGGAGCGGGCGTGCTAGGTGGTGGCTCGTCGGTTCGTGGGGCCCCGTGGAGGCGCGAGGCGGAGGTCGGATGAAGAGGGTGGGTTTGCTGTGGCAGGCGGGCCACCCCGGGAGGTTGGCGGGAGGTTATGACAGCCGAGGTATTGAGCGGATCCTTCGTTAAAAAAACGAGAAGCACCGCGCTGAGGCGTGCAGCAGAGAGAAAGAGACGGCGGAAAGGGAGAGTGAGCGAGAACGAAGGTGTGCAAAGGGAAGAGCGCCGGCGAGGCGAGGCGAGGCGAGGCGGCAGCGGGAGAAAGACGAAGGGAAGAGAAAGAGGTTGCCGCCGAGGGGGTGGAGATGGAGTGCACGGCTGCTGCCGCCGCCACCGCCACCGCCGCTGTTGCTAGAGGCGGCAGTAGTGGTGGTCCAAGGGGTGAGACCAAGTAACCGAATCCGACGCACCCTTGCCTCGCGCCCGCCGCCACCCCCCAGTGGGGAAAAAAACGGTGCGCACGGGTCTCCCCTACTTCCCTTCGCTGTCTCGCTTCTCGATCGTCCTCGAACGACTGCTCTTCCTGGAAACAGTTCTGCTATCGTCTTCCTCTCTCTCTCTCTCTCTCTCTCTCTCTCTTTCTCTCTTTTTACCCTCTGTCTCTTTCTTTCCTGCAGCCGCCCTCTGAAGCGCTCTATCTTGTTTGCTCATCGGCGGCTTCTTTCCGCCTCTGAAAAATATTTTGACGCGGGTGGGCGGCAGCGCTCTGGCTGTGACGGCGATGCTGTAACGAATCGAACGGCACAAAAGGTAGAGAGACCTCCCGGCGCGGCTCTTGATTACTATTTTAATTCCGTCGACGTGCCGCGGAGAAACGCGCTCGACGCTAATTAATTCTCTCCCGCGGGTCCGCGAAATTTGCAACCCCGCCTCGGGAGAGGCCGCGATTACCGCCTCGTACGCCGCGCGCGCGGAAACTTGCTGACCGTGGATATTAAACTTCTCTTCACGTCGGTCCGTCGTCTTCGATGCCCGCGAGCCGTATCGCGCCTCGATCAAAGGGCTCTTAATTGAAAGAAACGCAGGAAGCAATTTCGCGAGTCAATAAAGCCACGGCAGCGAGTACACTGCGCCATCCTTCCCTCCCAACCTTTATTTAAATCGCAACCTTTCGCAAAATTCAATACCAATCTGAATGCGAAATAGCAGGATGCTAATTATGATACTCTGATATTTCGCCATCGATAGGTGTGTTTCGAATTACACAACGCGACGCGTTTTTATTTAATATAGATATATGACGATGGTTTTTTCTTTTATTGTGTCTTTTTACCCCTCTGCGCCCGGGTGAATCGAGAAGCTTAATTCAAGGGAGGAAACAGAGAGAAATCGATTCTCACCGGACGTCTCTTTGTTCGTTTTTCACTTGAACGAATATGAAGCGCACTTTTTACATATCTTATTTGCAATATCGTATTTCCGAAAATTTCAATTTCATAGTAGTCGTGTTTCAACAATTTCGATTTTTTTATTCATAATTAATTTAACCAGCCACCGATTAGACAAAATCAGAGATAACGCAATGAAAAATAATCCGTGTTTGTTTTTATGTGATAAAATAACAATTTTATTTTCTACTGTGTTGGGTGTATAATTTTGAATTTTTTGAGAATTGCGATTGCGTTATCTCGAAATCGGCGGCTCGCGCTGTTGAAACGAGGGAAAGGGCAGACTGAATTGACGGGACAGAGGGTTGAGTACGAGAAAGAAGAGGAGGAGAATGGTGGTGAGAGTCCGGGGCGAGGTCGGTGGGGATCGAGAGTTCGTTTGTTCACCGCGCAACGGAAATGCACGCTGGACACGGAACGACGGAAAGGAGAAGCGTGTATGGAGGCGCTCTCCGGATTCGTGTAATGAGAAAATCGATCAGGACCGAGCAAGTAAGGTGGTCGGCTAAGGTGTCGCGGTTACGTCCAGGTTCTTCGGGCTGATTTACGAATGTCGGAAACTGGCCAAATTTTGCCGCCAGAAGACGATTATCAAGTAAATAATTCTCAAGTAATTTGAGTGTGTCTCTGGTAAATTAATAAGTAGATTTGAGTAATATTTTAATTTGTTGATTAATTTAATATTTGTGTGTTTGCGTAAAGTCTTTTTGTCGCAGAAAGTCTGCATTTATTCGCAAAGATACACGCGTGTCATCGGATTTGAGTATTCGAGATGCGGTAGCATTTCTCGTCGGCATTGACAAGAGAGAGAGAGAGAGAGAGAGAGAGAGAGGAAATCGCGAAGACAATATTTACATATTCATAGAGTAGTGCATATAACACAATCGTCTGCGAGCGATCGTGTGGATTTTACTTCTAGCGGATTTTGCGCGAGATTATCTCGCGTTGCGTTTCTTATCAGTGACTCCTGATGACTCAGTTCAGGCGGTTTCTTAGAAGAAGAGCGGCGCTTCTTGCGATAACAATTGAACCGTAGTTTTCTTCTTTATGCAGAATCGATAAAAAAAGAAAATTTTTCAGCGTTCACTAGTTTTATAGTATTTTTACGCATTTTGTGATGAAGGTTTTTTAAAAACAAAAAAAAAATCAGAATGCTGCTTTGATGTCTCAAATTTCTCGAAAATATACTATTTCTGCTATATATAAAATATACAAGAGAAAACAATGCGTAAAATTATAAATACGTTATGATGCGGAGTATGATGTGTATGTATCTGTTTCATGCGCGACGCAATTATTTCGCGAAATTCGATCTTTCGTAATCTCAAAGGATCTCCGTGCAGTTAGTTCGCCGAGTGTACGAGTATTATCGAGCAGTTAGGTAGAAGTTCTCCTCCTGACGTTCTTTGCAACCAGCATTCCACAATGACTCACGTCGTTACTTAGTGACATTCTACGCTAAATCGATTCGCACGAAACGGTACGGACGTTATAGAACGGGCTTCCATATAGTACCGGGAACTCTCGATAATTAAGCGGCAGCGTTTAATTTCCACCCGCGCGAATTCAAGTAAACTGTGAATTTTACCCCGTTTATTTTAAATAAATTCTGTTGAGAATTAATTTAAATAAAATATATGTGATTGTGCAAATTATTTTAACTTATTGCATTCCATTTTATCACATTCCGCGATTTGTACTTCGCAATTTAATTATCATTTTTTTTTTATACTTTTTAATAAACGAAAACACGTGTGCGTGCGAACACTTAAGTAACATTAAAAAAAAGCTTACGTTGACATTAATTGAAATTAGAAGCTGTGTGGAAATTATGGAGAAAAGACTCGTTGAAATTGAAAATGTATTCGGCGGATTAGTCGGCGGGAGTACACGTGTCTCAAGAGTCAACCTTAAAAAAGTCGACAACTCGCAGACTTGATCGTTCAATATTAAATTCCGTTTTCGTGTGATCGATACAACTCGTGAGTCGATTCTACCGGATGCGCATACAAAATTGTGCACCCGCAACGTATTTTTCTCGCCACTTCGAAAGGCATTATCGACAAACAGCTTGCATCGCAATGACGTCGATCGCGCCTCGACCACGTGTGTGCAACTACGAGGCGTGCAATGTGTATAAAGATATCGACGTTTGTCGTTACATTCTCGGAATGATCGATGCGCTTCTCAAATTCGAATATGCACCGCGCGAGACGATCTAGTCGCCGGTATTACATAAAGTGCTTTTTGAAATTGAGTGCCGGCTGCGAAGCATCATCTTCGGAATGAGTAGCCGCAGTCCACGAAAATTCAATAATGATGTCATGCATGCGGAACATTTATTTGTGCGTGAGATGAAGATGCAATAACGGCTGTAGCGTTAGCTCAAAAATACGTAAACATTATTGTGTTAAGTGACGCGTAGCTCTGCTATTCGTTTTGTCTTTTTGTCATTCTTACTCTTACAATTAGACGAAACGTAACGATGTGTATTTGTTCGTTGATATCTTTGTTATATTTGCAATAAAGTAATTTTGCGGGGTGTACAATTTAATGTATAAGAAATTGGGCGAGAAATTTTTGTGTTATCGAGTTTGGCATCGAATAAAAAAAAAAAAAACAGGAGAAGAACACTTTATTCGAAAAATTTATATACGATATTTTTACACTTGCTTTCTACTTCTTCGTTCGGTTGGTTAAGCTCGATCATGTCATCGCGAACTGAAGCATCTATAAATATATGGCGATCGAAGTGTAACATACTCGAGGATATTGGAGGCTGTGTGTGACAGGACGAAGAATTTCTTCGACAACCGTTTTCGGAAGAACTTGTTTCTCACACTGTCAAATTTGTATCTCCTCATCGTGAGCTAAAGACAGAAGAGAAAATGAAAGAAAAAGAAGTTTAAAAATTTTTGTTTGTTTAGAATATTAATTTCGTATTTATTTAGAGCACAAATTGTTCGCCATTCTTCTGATGACGCTTGAGGCGTCAGGATTTTGTAATTTTAAGATTTTAAAAACTATTTTAGGATTTTCGACTCTCTTTCTTTCTCTTTCTCTTTCTCTACAAAGACAATAATAATTTAACCTCTCAATTCCGTGGAACTAAATAATTCCGACCATTCCGACGCCTGTTGAGGGTTCAATGACGCCGTCGGGAACTCGAGTACCACATTCATATATACTCCGTGGCGAAAGCAAACTGCGCGAAGAGAAGATAGCGACGTATGTGTTATATCTGCTACAAAGAAAAAAAATATATAAGATAGAAGAACCGGGCAATCTGACGGGACGCGGTTGACTAAAGTAACTGGTGCGTTCGCGCGGTCCAAGCAATAGGACCAACTAATTACCGAGGTAGCGGAAGCTGCTCCCGTGTGTGCGGTCGGGATCCTCTTCCCTCATCAAACGCGTCCGCGACAGGGTTCAATGACGCCGTACGAGCTTTGAGAGAGGGAGAAAGAGCACCCGGTATGCATCGCGGTGAATGCGGAGTGTACGGAGAGTCTCGAAAGCCCGGCCGCGTTTCATCGATATCGTTCGCATAGGCTCACCTAGGACGGGCATCGAATCGATCTTACGCCGTCAGCGGTACCGCCGAGTTAACCCGGACTGCGAACCACCAAGAGACGCGAGCACACGCGAGCGGAATATCAATCGCGGGGATCAAATGCTTTTAAGGAACATCGCGCGTTCGAACGCTGTAACCGACCGATCACACTCGATCGCTGTTGCGTGGCGAAAATCGATAGGCATCGATCTCGAAGACGTGCGCGCCACGTATTTTTTTTATCGGAAACGAAACTTTTCTTACTCACGCAATTTTTTTGGATTTTCAAGTAAAAAATGAAGAATTTCAGAAAAAAAGTCATTCATAATTTTACATCATTGACATATTACGCGAAACTATCATGTTACACAATTTTACAACGAAGCACCCAGGAACAATATGATATAATCGTTACACTCTGAATTACATTCTGAAAAAAAATGCGATGAAAGAATATATCTACATAATTTTTATGGATGTCGGGTTTCTATCTCGGAATATAAAATTGCGTGATAGATATAACGCGCGTTGTAAAATTCTCAGACGAAATTATGCAGGCCTTTCCCGGAAACGCGATCGAATCAAAGTCAGGTACAAACGGTTCGTGAATTTACGGCGCGAGGAAAGGTTCGGCGCACGACCCCGAATATATAAAATATGCAATATTCTGCTTCCGGACAGCGCGCGCGGGCGCGCGCGCTGAATCGACGCTATGTACAAGCGTGTGTCGGACGCTCTTTCTGCGCGATCCGGTATAAGTAAATTGCACCCGCGGAGGAAAGATAGATCAGACGCGCGTTCGGCACACGCTCCGTCACGTGACCGGGGCGGGAGGGTGAACGTGTCCTCGTACTTGTTTCTCATTATTGCGCGCGGCATATACGGTATAATTTCGCCTTGGGTCAACCTCTGACCGGTGGAAACGCGGACAAACTGACCCGAGGGAATAGCCACCCCTTCTCTGACTTTCCTCATTTTATCGGTGATCTTTCAGAGCGGGAATATTGTCGCATTATTTCTCGCTAATTAGCGAAAACGAGTGCGTCATGAAGAAACTCGAGAGAGTTTTGAAAAATTTTCAAATCCCTTTTCTCTTTTCATCTGATTTGAGATCAGCAATATTTGATTGAGTCTACTGATTGTAATTATTTTTTTTATTCATCAAATTTTCATTTGTTATATTATTTTCAAACATTAACATTTGCATCTCCGCTATTTGCATGGCAACGATTTAACGAAATAAACGTAGGTGTCGACACGGAAAAGAAAAAAATAAGCAGCTAATTAGGTGATGTTTGATCTTGAAGAGCCGAGACAAACTTAGGCGCGCGCTAGGGCGGATGTCTCGGCAACGAAGGCGATGGAGTGGCGGAGAGTTTCGCGATGAACTCAAGAGAGAATCGGGAGAGGGCGGAAAGGAGGGTGAAGGTGGCCAGCAACGGGTGGGTTACGAGGGGCGATGGCTCAAGGATAGAGATCGCCGAGACGGAAGAAGGCGTAAGAGAGAGACGAAAAGAGAGAGGGAAAGAGAGAAAGCGAGGGGAGGGAGATGAGTTGCGAGAGAAGACGAGGACAGGGTGAGCGGAAAGGACGCGGGGGCGGATGAAAGGACGCTTACTAGCTACTACCTATTGATCGCCAATTCTTTTTCTCTTGTTGCATATTAGGCGCACTCTCTTCCTTCTTTCTCCTTCTCTTTCCCTCTCGCTTACTCGTGCTCGCGCGCGCTTTCTGTCTCCCTTCGCCCGATGCGCGCTCACCCTCCCGTTGCGTCTCGCAGCCAACCTGCCCCCTCGCGGTCGTAGAACGCGCGAATCCGCCCCTATAGCCACCCTCCCGCGTCCCTGCACTTCCTCTTGCACCTCCGCCTCCTCTGACTCTCTGCTCGTGTCGCCTCACCGCGCGAGAGAGTGCAAGCCGCCCCTACCGCCCATCTACTACCTACCTATCTACCTACCTACCTACACCGACGACTCTGACGCTCTTCTTACCGGCAATGTTTCATTTCGAGCAGTACCCTTCCTGTTTCGGGATGGGGCCGACGGCCGTCCACTCAGTTTTTTGCACGCAGGTGCGCGACGGGATAGATCTCGCGGTGTAGTCTTTTAAGTACAGAGTAGACATGGTTGAAGGGGGTTTCGTTACGTGGCTAAGTAGAACGTAAGAAGTTTAACTTCTCAAGTCTTCTTAGAGAGTGCAAACATGTAATACGATATCTTCGGCAAAGATATCTCTTCTTCGTAAAAAAAAAGAAGAAGAGACATCTTCAAGATTCAGAATAGCCTCGCACATCCATTCTGACCACGCGTTCTTCGGTTTCTGTTTCAGATAGCAACCAGCGACCTGCAAGCGTCTTCACACAAGAGAATTTGGCGGAAGAAAAGGGAGAAGACCCCTCTCGCGCGTGCGAGAGGTGAACACACACACATAACACACACGCGCAGCGGGTCGGAAGAAGTAGGAAGGAGGGAGGGAGGGCGGTAGGGTGGCTAGAGGGATAGAGAGATAAAAGAGAGGGATAGGACACGCCGGCGGCGACAGACTGCACTCTCGTGGCGCTCACAGGGCGCAAGCGTGCACGTGTGTTGTGCGTTTCACTGTACTCTAACCCTGTCCCGCTACCTGGGAGGAGTAGCGTGGTCGTCGTCCCTCCGCGGCTACATCCCCACTTTGCCGCCTCCGTTGCCGCCGTTGCCGCCACCGCCAGCGACACCGACGCCGACGCCGCCGTCGGCTTGCCATCCCTCCGACGCTCGCGGAGGAGAAGCGCGCCGCGCCACGGCCGACGAAACGACGACGGCGACGACGACGACGACGACGACGACGACGACAGCAGCAGCAGCAGCAGCAGTAGGGCCCCCACCATCGCTACCACTACAAACGCTGATTCTACTACTATCGCGCTACCGGCAACTCGCGACGACGACAACAACAACGACGACGACGACGACGACGACGACGACAACGACGAAGACGAAGACGAAGACGACGACGATAGTGACTTCGGTCGCTCTTGTCGACGTGCTACGTCACGCGTGACGTCGCACTCGGCAGCGCGCACGTTAGCGCGGCGACGTGTACACGCGCTAAATACCCCTTTCTCTCACGCACGTCTCACGCTCACGTCGCGCGCTGAAATACAGAGAAATAGAAAGAGGAGGGCACAGAACGCAGAAGGGGATATTCGACGAACGTGGTGGGAGCGACGAAGGGTGAAAGGAGAAAATCGGAAAGAGGCGCGGAAGGGAAACTAGGACCGTAGGGGAGAAAGGGGGCGCAAGAAAGAGGAAGAGGAGGAGGGTGACAGGAGGACGACGACGAGGGCGACAACGGCGACGACGACACGGAGGACGGAGGAGCGCCGGCGGTGGAGGGGGTGGACATCCACGCGGGAACACGAGGCAGGCGCACCCGGCCGGCACGCGCACACACATCCTAAGATGTGATTTCAAAAATGGCGGATTGCCCCTATGCCCGCTGCATACAGGAACGCAGACATATCCGACGGGAGCTGCTGCGATGGACAAAGAATATGGTCTTCGTAGTCGGTAAGTAAAGAGAATCGAGAGCCGTCGTTCGTTCTCGGTCTCTCGCGGTCTCGCACATAAACGCGGCGACGACACGCGTAGACGCACTATCCGTGCGTAAACATTCTGTGCGTGAAGATGCACGCGTGAACATGCACTCTTCAAATCTTGATCACGGTGGCCAAATTGGTAACTAACTATTCGTGAGAGCGATGGTCACAAATACAGAGAGAAGAAGAGACGAATGTCACTGAACGTGCCTGTTGCGTGTGTGTTTGTATGTGTGTCATGACAAGAATGGTGTATGCATCAGCTGGTGCGAGTGTAAGTCGTGTGCAGGTACGCAGGTTTGCCTACGTTCCGCATGGTAAGTTTCTCTGTGTGCCAAGAGTACATAGTGTGTGGGAGTGAGTTGTTCTGTGGCAGTGTGCGAACGTGGAAAGAGCGAGCGAGAAAGAGAGAGAGAGAGAGAGAGAGAGAGACGGTAGGAAAGAGAGGATGGGATGAGAAAGAGAGGGAGAGAGAGAGAGAAAGAGAAAACACGCTAGTGGTTGAGACCTGTTGCGAACCGAAACGCCGAATCCTGGCTGACTATGTGCCAGGCGTGACTCCTACTCGCGCCTGTACGTTCAACAGGGTGGTACCACGTTGCCGGAAAATCCGATAATATTCTGCGAGTAGTTTCCCGTGCGGTTTCAAGTTTTCGTGCGTGCGTGAATTGAGAAACCGCCTTCTCTCCGATCATCCATTTAACGAAAAAATTAACTACGTTCTTTCCCGTCGGATGTTTCTCTCTTAAATGTGACAATCGCGTCTCCAATTATGCAATTACGATTTCAGAATTATCGAATGTGATGCAATCGTGCACTTATCGTTAGATAATTGCATAATATTCAATCGTAGAGCTTTTTGCAAATATTTCTGCATTTCGTTTTCTTTTTACTTAAAAAAATCGCGTTTCTGTGAATAGATAATTGTTGCTTTTTCTGAGAAACGAGCAATCGATATCCAGTCTATATAAAGTTCGCGTTCTGCATGCCTCCACTGTGGCGATCTGATTGATTCGATACCTGGAACGAACTTAGCAACGGAGAAATAAAAATTTGATAGTAGCTTTTTACGCCGAAAGACATGGTATAATTTACTATTCATTGAAGTTAGCATGTGCAATTTGTGTGACACACTCGAAAGCTGAATTATCATAGATCGAACATTATATATTTTCCACGAAGAGGTTTGCTTTAGATGTTACAAATTAATAGTTACAAATTAATAGTTTAAAATAGTTTCTACATTAGCGTGTTAGTTTTCTATGTCTTCGAGTTTATTTTATTTCAAAGATTTCAAAGAGACGACAAACTTTTTGCATTAATTTAATATCTTTCGAAATCTTATCGGCACAGAACAAAAGGGTCAATGTGGCATTCGTTATCGCTGCCGAGAAGGTTCGAAAAAGCTGTAGAAGAAGAATTAGGCGTCGCGTGTGCAATTTTCCGTGCAAGGAAGGGTGGCGAAATCAGGCTCGCGAGACAGACTCCACGACCCCTCCGTGCCCACCCTTCCACATCGGCGGCGCTTACCCCTCGGTCGGTGCCGCCGAGGGGTGGCGGGAGAACGTCGTCAGACGCGCAGAGAATACTGCACAAGCTGCGTGCCTTGACCACAGACAACCGAGCGATCCCGGCCGCCGCCCGAAACCTTCTTTTCTTCTTCTTACGGCTTTCCGTTCTCTTCCCCGGTTTCGTCTCACCCATCGGTCGCGCCGTCGCCGTCCCCATCACCCCTCCTCCTCCTTTTCCCCGACTTCCCCTTCTTCGCCTTTCGGTTAGTTCGTCAAGGGGCGAGCTCCGGTACTCACGGAAGGCACGTTTCCGCACGCGTCGATGTGTTGCGTGCACTCGCCGTTACGCTTCTTCCTCCACTTTTGTGACCTCTCCCTGCCTCCTCGCCTTTCCTCCTTCGAAGCCCCTTTCGCCCTCGGTGGTTCTCTCTTTTCCTCCTTTTCTTCCCCCGCTTTCTCCGTCGTCGTCATCGTCGTCGTCGTCGTTGTCGTCGTCGTCGTCGTCGTCGTCGCCGCCGCCACCTCTCGTTCGCGTCGCTCTTCATTTCGGAACGCAGCTGCCGCTGGTGGTCGAGAAATTTTCGCGAATCCTTCCTCGAGGCACTCACCCTGGCGTTCTGTCCTCCTTTACGACGACTCAACCGCCCCTTCTTTCATCTCCTCTATCTCATCTTCGTTCTCTTCACAGCGAAGAGATCCTAAAAAGGGAGGCCGACGGTGGAAGTTCGACGAAGAACGGAAAAAAGTGGACCAGCGGGGGCGGGCGGGGGATGGAAAGGAGGGCGAGGAGGAGAACGACACGAGTTGCGTGTGTGCGCCGCGTTCTTCTGCCTCTCGGTACTCGAGACTTCCACGATCTTGGAGGATCGACCAGTGCGCGTTCGGGAAAGGGTGACGGAGGGTGGATCCGGCTTTCGAAATCTCGCCGCTGGTGCTTCTCCGAGTGTGATATACGCGCGGTCGCACGCGCGACGTATCGTCCGCGTCGGTAGTCGGTGACATCCGTTGGTTGTGACGGCGCGTCACGACGCGTCAGGACCGCGTGATCCGAAGGAGAGACGGAAAGTCTGGTCTGACGCGTGAGAGAGCGGGAGATCGTCGAAGGTGTGAACAATTGAGATAAACGTGGCCCGGCGACAGCCGCGAAGAAAGTTTTGTTCAGATATCGGTTTAATGAGTGAATTCTGAAGACGCGCGGGAGAGAGAGAAGATCGCGGTCGTTCTTTGAAGTCGGGAAACTGTTGCTTTCCCGACCAGGAAAACAGCGTAGAATTCATCTTCTCGCCAATACGCGAGTAGCAGTTACACCTGTTACGCGCGCGCGCGCGCCAGTGCCGCCGGTGCGAGATCTCGCTAGGCTGTGGAGCGGTAGTTTCGGGAGTGCGAATGCGAGAGAGCGCGAAGGGGAAGATCGCACACGGCAGAGACGCGGCGATCGTCACGCACCGTCGTAATCCCCGGCGTCGGCTCGCACGCACGTAATCGCGCGACACCCATCGCCGGCATCGAGCGGACATGGAATTAGACGTAATGAAGCCTCTTCCTCCGCGTTGCCCCGCGCTGTTTCGTGACACCGAGGAGCAGCCGAGAGCCGACGGGGCGTCGCGATCTCGCGAGGGCACCGCACGCCACGAGTGCCGGCTGTAACGATGTCGCTCGAACTGCGTTACTGCGTCGTCCGAAACTGTCGCACGACACAGGCGGATTCGCCGAGCGTGAAGACGCGGAAGTGGATCGACGTAACTTAGGTAAAGAGAAGAAGAAGGTCTCTTTCGCTTTTCTTCGTTGTCTCCAACGCAGTTGCGAGGCAACAGCGTGGCACACGGCACGTGCGCGATTAGAAATTTGTCGCTTAGAAGATTGATCTCTCTCTCTCTTTCTCCCTCTCTCTCTCGCAATGAACGAGAATTGAAATGAATTTTGTAACTGAAAAACTAATGCTGTAGAAAGTACCATTTTCTATAGACGTTCGCAATTAAAGTTTTTCGAAAAAAAAAAACAGAATAAAGAAAATTAAAGTATAGAAAGTGTAGCCGAAAAACATTATTACAAGAATTTTTATGTGTCACGCGTACTCAGGCTTCTATATTGTCGCTAGAAGTAGGAAACTATTATCAGTGTACTGATAAAAAAAGAAAAAAGTTTTGTCAAGTAACATCGCGATTGTCCGCGAAGTTGAAACAATTACTGTTTCAGAATGTCAGAAACGCGAAGGTTCATCCATCTGGCGCACTTGACTTTCATTCATGCGAGGCATAGATTATGCGAGCATGCGCTTTCCTGGTAGAGACATCCGGTAATATTTCATTGTCTGGAACGGAAGATTTATAGAGGATACAACTTTATGAAAGATGTAAATGTTAATAGTTCTTCTTACTATGGGTTGAATATATGAAGGTTTTTAAAACGCGATACCTATCTCACGAGATTTGAAACTTGAGCCCGGGCAGATAAGGCCCGCCGCGCGGCATCATTTCCGATTAAGCTCGATTACTTCCCGTATCGTGCCGTAGAAGCATTACAAACGAAAACCGGACGCGAACTCGGAAGGCAATATATCTGCTCGACGCACGTATCATCCCTGTTCTCATTGTTCAGCCGCATCCGCTCCGTTTCCCGAAAAGGCACGGCAAAGGCGAGGCGGGTGCAAGCAAAGGGGTGGCGGATGGGCGCAGTTACTGCTGATCGTTAAAAGGCGCATAAAAAAAGGGAGAGGAGAAGGCGTTGGACGAGCCGGTGGAAATGGGGAGGTCAGAGGAAGCGGCGCGAGAAGTAACAATAAAAATTCGTCGGCGTTCGTGTTTCGTCGCCGTGGTAGGAGCGACGAGACGTAAGGGAAAGGGACGAAGTGAGGAGCACCACGACGGGGGGTTGCAACGAGGCGAGAGAGAAAGAGACTGGGGCGAGAAAGGGGGGAAGAGAAGGGCGGCTCGGGTGGTCGGTGGAGCAGGGTGCGTAATGAAACGATATTGAGTAGCCGTGGTAGGGAGGGTTGTGTGAGAAGGTGGGGGTCGTCTTCAGCCCTCTCCGTCGATTGACCTCGCTTCGACGGGGCGACGGTGGGGGCAAACCAGGGGCGGACGTTGGTAGGGTACGGTGGGGGACCGAATACCGAGAACCCGCTGTCCGGGGGAGGTTGTGGGGACGAAAGGGGCCTTTAAATTGACGAAAATGACACGGCACCTTCTCTCCGTTCGTTTCCCTCTCGCTTACTCTCCTTTGCTTCACTTCGCTTTTTTCTTTCCGTTTCGGCGAGCGATGCAGCCACGATGACGCGACGCCCGGAAACGCTCCCTTCGAGAAATCTCGAAGCGACATTGGCACTCGAAGCGGCATGACTGAATAGAAATAAATCGCGATACGGCGGCAAATCGGATCAGTGTGTGCGAACTTTGAGGAGCTCTGTCGATGAGAAAAAAAGGGACGGCGCAATGTATTGTATATGCAAGGTCTAATTAAACTTCTAGCGTTCTCTGTGCAGACGTACAGTTAGAATTAAATCAAATGACGTCTTGAAGCTGAATTGAACAATGTATTTTTATGTATTATATCATTAGAATATTGTGTGTGTGTGTGTGTGTACTGTAAAAGTGTAAGGAATATTTTTTTAAGCAGTAAACTTTAATAAGAAATCGCTCACTTTTTTAAATTAAAACAAAATTTAAATAACGCATCACGACACGATGTGCACTCGTTTAAACTCACTGCGTTTTAAAGTTTTGTTTCGTGAAGCTTTCCAAATAAATCTCATACATTAAATCTCACCGGACTCATCGCGGCAATTAAATCGTTCCGCTTTGGAACTTGGCGCTTGCATAACCGATTGCCTCAGCAGGACGAAAGAAAAGTTTCTCAATGGACTATGCCATCGAAACGCTATTTTAAATAATAATCATCCGGACACAGGAGCACACACGCGAACAACGAGTGTTTCGAAAGTGGAAAATAGGTCGACGTCCGATACAATCGGATAACAGAGTATTAAGCGACTACCTAGACTCCGACGATAATTAGTGCGACCGACTAGCTCGTTAACGAGCAACGCGTTTACAGTAGTCGCGGAATGGCAAAGTGACCGTGCGAATAAAGTAATCGGTAAAACCGACCGCTATTAATGAAGCAAACGCACGACGAAGAATATTTTGTTTCTTGTTCTGAAGATGTCCCGACTGATTAGTACGACATCGATAAGCCTCACGTCGATGAATCCGTCGTGTATTTATTTGACATTCACGACAGTCGGTCTGCCATCGTGTGTATGACGACTCGTAACTCCAGTTCATAAATCAGTTACTCCTCTACTCTCCCCTCACGCCTCGTCCAAACGCGTCGCCGGAAAGCCCGCAATACGATAAAGCAATTTACAACTACTCCTGTGTTCTTCGCGCACCTCCCCCGCAACAAGTTTCTGCCGCCGCCGCCGCCGCCGTGCTGGAAGTTAGACGCTAATTTCGCGTAATTAACGCCCCTGGCTTTTAAATTATTTGCGAGATAAATAATTTCCGGCGACTAAATTCGCCACATCGCCGGTTGAAGAGATCGGAACGTTCGCGTTTCTTCAATGTGCGAGAATTGCAATGTTGAAACACGAAACGCGCGATCTCTATATGTACGTCTCGAAGTTGAAACTCGAACGAGATGTATTTTCCTTTGATAATTGCGGCTTTTTTTTTTTTTAATCTTTTAGGATCACGTAAAACATTGAGAACCTTCTTTCGTATCTGCCGTATCGCGTTCGCGAGGTCTCTTCATATCTTCAAATGTAACGATAACAAATTAAATATTTTTTTTAACTTTCATTTCTTTATATATTTTCAAGTTACTAACTAAATTAAAGATTGCTATCAATATTTGACGTATTAATCGTATCTAGTAATATACGTATATATTATATTGCGTAGAGATTATCAGAAATATAAGATAGTAATAGCAAAAACAAAAAAAAAATAAGATAAAAATTGAGCGTGTCCGTTTTAATGACTCGTCTCACACGTAAAATTGTAATTTTTACGAAAACCGAAAAGCCGCCGTATACCGTAAATCCTTTCCTCTCTCGCGTTTTTCTCTCATTTCATTTCACACCTGTCGGATGTTAATAATAGGATAGAATGATTATGGCTCTCCGCGTAGAGCAGCGTGATTCATTTCGAATGACGAGACGCGTTTTGCGCGCGTTCTACGCCGCGAGACGATGTCCGCGAGCGGGCCGTCGGAATATCATTTCGCACTCGCGATGGAAACGGCGTACGTTGTGAAAACGCGGGAGCTAATCCGATGACGGATGGCGGCCGGTGATCCGCCGTGTTTTAATCGTCCCTCGTGTGTGCGCGCCGCAAAATTTCTGAGGCTTCGCATTATATTACCACGTCCGAAACGCCGATACTCCATACCTCATACGCTCATCTCGCTCGCTCTCATGCGAATATCGCGCATATGCTCGCCAACGTGTGTGCGCACGTTGAAAAGCGACATTGTGAGACCGGCGCACACAGAAAGAAAGAGAGAGAGAGAGCTGTCGGTCTCTCTCTGTTTCTCTCCCGTTGCGTTTTCACCACGGCTCACGTGCACACGTCGGCATCTCTCTTTCGCACGATGCGCTAACTGTTGCATTCTGCATGCATGCGAAATGCGCTCTTTCTCTCATTTCTTTTCTTTCTTCCTCCGTTTCTTTGTCTCTCTCTCTCTCTCTTTTTCTCTTGCAAGCCTTCTTTTATCTTCTCTTCTTGGCTTGCTCGCTGCTTCTTTCGCTTATCGTCTCGCCTTCCTTACATCTCGCTCTTCTTCTGGCTAACCGTTACAACATTTTCGTCAGCTTGTTACCCCGCGTGGCATCGCGTTGCACGGGATGCATGACGCAATGCGCGAATTATAAACGGTACATTTTCGGAGCCAACGGATGCAGAAAGTTTTTCCACACGCAGAACACATCTTTCGTTTCCAACGGAAGACACGTTTTGTTCGCCGACAAAGACAATGACAAATCTATCGCGTGGATTTTGACATTTTTTAAAATAACATATTATTGAAACAGAGAATTATCGTTTAAGATGCGTGAATTATTTACTAATAAAAAAACCAATTTGGTGTATTTTTGTAAAACCTTTTTTTTTAATCGTCTTTTTATCGAGTGTCACTTGTCAAGCAAATTCTCGCAAGAGGTTTTCGAAGTTTCTTGAAATTCTATCAAACGTAGTTACTGGTGGTACACGTGACGCGAAAAAAGTTAGTGATATTGCGATCGCAACTCGCGAGGGAATATCCCGATAAGGGTGGCTTCTTATTCTTCCATCGTGCTCACTCACGATCTGGTCCATCACTGTCATTTCCCGCGTGTCACTGACGAATCTACCGTGGCCCGTACGATAATATATTTCGCGACGCGACTCTTCTCGCGGATTGTAACACTAGACAACGTCGAGCGATAAATGGGTCACCAGACAACGACTCCACTGCCTCGTTTGGTGTCCGATTACCGCTTAGACAGACGCGACGACGACGAAAGTCTCGTTAGAGATGTGCGAAAAGGTCTTTACCTTGGAACTCGCAATGCGAGAAAAAAAAATTTTTTTTCGCTGATCGATCAGATTCGTCGCTGATCGAAACACTTTATTTCTACATGTTAATGTTGTCGTCGTCGCATATTTCCGCGCGTGGCGCGACCTCATCGCTAAACTGCAAACGTGTCACGACGATTGTCGGACGATCGCGTTTTGATACTCTCGTGGTGTGTGTCAGGTGTGTGTCAGATACACAACGCGAGTCTCCTCGAGACCGGCTTTAAAGAGGTTGCAATCGTCTGTGAATGTCGCGCCGAAGTATCTCTCGTCTTTGAAGTTTTAATATACGCGTACGTTGCCACAAAGTATGGGAGTGGCCATTGTTGCAAAATGATTGCCGGTTGGTGCGCCGCGGCATAATGAACGATCGTAATTCTGAGTAATGATACTAGAACTGAGATATGAGAGAGTGTTTACACAGAGTAGTTTTTTTTTTTTAACTCGTCGGAAATCGGTAATAAAAAAATAATACTGTTAGCGCAATATCGTGCATTATCGTGTGTTTTCTTTTTAATCCGAGATTCACAGTTTTTAAAGAAGCGAAGTAATCAGGTCAAAATATATGTTTTTTCATCGATTCGTCGACCAATGTGCATTTATTGCAATTTTGAGAAAGCTGACGAGAGAAACGCATAACCGCTTTTGTATCCTCACAAATGTATCTTGCGCACAGGGCCGAAGTACAAACAGAAACCAATGTAATTTCAGTTTCCGTTCTTTTAAGTTATTTCGTTGAGAGATATTTACGTTCTCTTCTTCAATTTATTATATTTCTTACTCAACTGTTAGAAGATGATTGTGCGCTTTTTTACATTTCCGTGCTTGTGATTACATTGTTGCAAATGGGATTTCTCAAAAACAATCGTTCAAAAACTGATTAGCTTCGGACTGAATAAAGTCACTTATCCGACCCTGTTCGCGGACATACAACGTGCATACACACATACACATACGCATCTTCATACGACTGTTGAAGAAAAGGAAGCGGCCCCTCGATAGTACATTGGCTGCCTCACGGCCGTTAGCGAGCTCGAACTCTGAATGAGAGGAGGGAAAGGGGACACAAAGAGAACGGCTCTAAAAGATTCGGCAGCTGGTACCTCGGCCGGTGTCTGAAAACCTCTTTCGGACGTGTGTAAATATTTCGTGAGCGCGTCGAACTTTGACGAGCAAACTCGCGCCAAAAACCGTCGCGTCGGAAGAATTGTGGCAACACGTCGCGAATGTTGTGACACGTTGGATGTCACGTGAAAACTTCTCCGTAGTTGCGAGGGAAATTCCGAAGGGAACGAGCTGTCACGGTTTGGGAATTGCTATTGTCTATTTCATAGAACGCGCGTGCGCACGCGCGCACACTAATTATAAATACACGCCCGGGCGATTGCGATCTCGAACCGTGGCTCGTGACTGTCGTCCTATCGTACTTTAATGCTCAAGGAGACCTTTTTCGATCAGCGGATCTGACAACACGTTTCTTTGGGAACTCTCAGTGTTTTGCGCAACTTGCTCTATTCGTCGCGGCTTTTATTTTTGTTCTACGTAGACCGCCGTACAAACGAAGAGTCTTGATACATGACGACGAATCTCGTGCGCGCGTGATTCTGACGATCGTCGTCCCGTCGGACGACAAGCATCATTTCGAGACATTAATGAGGCACGGCCGGCCGCGCGCACCGTGCGCGAGAGAGGCAAACCGAGAGGCCTTTCGACAGCCTCGGAAACCACTAAGCGGTCCCGCCAGGTGAATGGGATTCTCGCGATCATGCAACAAAGCGACGCAGATAACTTGGTGTCTAGGTGTTGACGCCTTGTTTTTCTTCTTTTTTTTTTTTTTTTCCGACGAGTCGCAACTATTGCGTTCACCCGAGGCGCGAAACGAGGTCTGAAAGTAACAGCGATCTAGTTTTCCACGCGCAACGTGCATTATGCAAACGGCGAGTACCATTAACGAGTCCATTCGGTTCGCGCGACGATGTTTGTTCGTTCGATACGACAATTTTTCGCGCGCTCGTTGAATTAGCGAAAGCGAGGGAGGAGGAGGCATTTTCCCGTGATACCGCAACTTGCAATATGTTGATAATTGATTCCATTAGAGATCGTTGTTGTGCACATCAGGTCATACATGTGTGTGTATTATTTTATATATAAGTCGAGATTTTATCCCAAAATAAAACTTGCCAGTGCAGATGTTTTTCTTTTTTTTTAGTTTTGTCATTTCTAAACATGTTTCAGTGTCGAATAACAAATTTGCATTGTATGAAAGATATATTCAACAAACAAACAAATTTGACACTCGCGTGCTAAACTACGAGAGCTCGTTACCGCAATTACGATAGATAGGGTAATTGTTCCAGTTAAAAGACCTTGCAAAGTCACTTTTAATTCAATTGAAAAAATCATATAAATACACAAATAAAATATATGAATTATTAAATATAAGTTTTACAACGAGAAGTGTGTGTAGTTTTATTGCGTTTGGTATATGCTTCTTTATAAGATTTCATTCTGTTTTAATGAAATATAAGTTGAAAACAAAAATCGATTTATAATATTGGAATGTATGACTCGCTATTGGGACAGTTGCTTCACGCGATATTACAACGGTCGGGAGACGTTTTCGACGCGATATAGAGTGTCCCAGGAGAGTTTCGGACAAAGGATAGCCTTGTGCACGTTTGTGAGAGTCGATCGGTGGCCCCACTATCGAGAGAGGAAAGAGCGACGGAGAGAGAAAAAGAGAGAGAGAAGTAGAAACCGGCCATTTCCTAACCTTCTACTCTCGTCTAGACCGGATTGCCATTGGTCGAAACGGGCCGGCGATTAGAGAAGGCACCGTTGTGTGATGAAGTAGCTTAGGGACCGAGACGAGTGGAGGGCCGACGGACCGCGCTGAAAATCGCGGCTCTGTCATTGGTCGAGCGGGCCCCTCGAGGCCGTTCGATTTAGAATTGAGGAATGGTGCCATTACATCCTCGCCATATCCGCGGAAGACAACCGTGGAAAGTAGGCTTTGTTCTTGAATTCTCGCTGTTTTGACGAATGAATGCGAGAAATTCGTCGATTTTATCACAATTATTATTTTTGTTTTTAATATACACAATGTTCTCACGTACGAAATTATATACATGTTATGTTTTTTTGAAGATCAAACATATTCACTTATTATACGCAAATTTAATTAAAGATAAATGCGTTAAATTTTTTATTGTATTAATTACACTCATAATCGTGTTAAAAAAAAAAAAAATCTCGGCGGAAAATACTACTTGAGGTTTTGTTATTTCGCTCTGAATGCAGCAATGCAACACGACACGAACTCAAAACGCAGCGCGCGAAATCGTAGCTGCATTCAGCTCGCGAACGGCCAATCTACACGTAGAGACAGATAATGATTTTATTCGTCGAATTGCTTCCCGGTATAGCGTCATCGGTTTAATCCCGGGCGTGGTCAGCCGCCCTACTTCTTCGACTTCTTAAATAGCACGAGAGATAAGATTGGTTTGGCACCTCCTGCCTGGAATTTCATCCGAGGGCCGCGCCTGCAGTCTAATTGCTTCTGGATGGAATCGATCAAGGACTCGGACTTGCTTCGCCGAATGAATATATAACGAGTCTGGCGCGGACTCTCCTGAATGAAACAGTCGCGGAAAACATGTAGCTCGACTGCGTTGTTTCCGAGCCGATCGTTTTTCTCGTCAAGGAAAATCGTTAAAAAAACTGAACGCACTTAACTAGATAGACTAATGCTAATGAGATGTTAATTCGTACAGAATACTATTTTTGCGCACGCATTATTGAGAGTGGAATTTTATTTACCACTGTTTAACATCGGCTACTAAGAACGCAAATACTCGATAACAAAAAAAAAAAACAAATACGTTAAAAAATGACATAACAATTTAAAAGATTTATTACTTATTCTAGTAGAATATGTGTTGCAATATTTTCTAAGAAATAATTGATTTACGTTCTAAAAAAAAAATTCACAAGTTTGACATATTTGACTCGGAGCATATTTTTCGCACAAAGAAAAAATAAGTCGTCTAACATATAGTTTTCCTTTCTGCCATTTAAAATATCCGTCGGTCTACTCTTGCGATGACTTCGTATCTCTCTTCCTGGTATGTTATCTATTATGCGCCGGCTTTGTCATTGCACAGCCGGTAGAGAATCGCACAGGCGTGCAATCGTCGGTGCAAGCTCACACTTCACCCCCGATGATTGCGCGCGGCGTGGATCTTAATGAAGCCAATCCGACCTTACGAGGGAAAGGAGCATCGCTGCATCGATGATTAATCTCGCGATAATCCGATCGCGCGCAGCAACGCGCAAATCATTGCGCGATAAGCGGCTTGCGTGCGTGTATTGTGCGCGTGAATCCGCGGAAAATGTTGAATCGTCGCGCGGACTTCCGCGTTGAAGCGCAACGGACTTTCTTTGCTACGCATCTATAAATCAGAGCTCG